>CM053783.1:387102716-387170216 GCA_028749045.1 Cupressus sempervirens
GAAACCATACAATCTAGCCAAAATATTCATACAAAAACCATTTTTAGGTTTAAATTTGATGCAACTAGAGAGAGACCAATATAAAAAGACAAAGATAAACTAGCATAAAAGACCATCAAGCCAAAATATTCATACAAACTAGAGTATGAGACCATTTTTAGTTTTAAATCTAATATGCTTATACACTTCCTCTGAATTAGTGACAACCAAAAAGAGACCAATATAAAAAGACAAAGATAAACCATCGTAAAGAACCATCCCAATCATATAGCAACCTCTTTAATCACAATTTGATATTAAACTTATACATAAATATTTATGAGCAGGTGATATACATCCAATATCCTGTAATTTTCATGGTATACTAATGCATACAACCAATCTAATCTATCATCACAACAGAGAAAAAAGGCCTAGGGCCTACAAAATTACCTGGTTGCATAGTAGGCTAAACTATCTAGGGTGTGAACCAACTTAAAAAGAAGATACATAAGGAGAGAAAAGTAAAATAAATCACAAACTAAAGACTAGAGAGAAACTAATACATGACATAGATGGTCCAAACTGACTGAGAAGGCCCAAAGCAAGGGAGAAATTAGAATAGAGGGAACCCTCGATCAAAAGGTAGACCATACCTAACCAAATGACACCAAAAAACATAGGGCGGGTATCCTTCAAAGTTGATATCTATTTCTAAAAAGCCATGATGATCTCTAAGATGTCCTTGGGGTTCTCCATCTGAAAATTTGGCAAGAATTTGAAGGCAATCTTTTCTCGACTCGATTTTTCCATGTTTCAAGTGCAAAATTCTAATTCCTCTAGATTATCGAGTGCCACACCCAAGTGGATGTATGCCTTGAAGATGCTAATGTAATTTTTAACTAGATCTTGCTACCATCTTCAATTATACCTCTACATCGAAGGAGAAACTAAATACTAGCCTCCATTTGAGGCCATTCCTTGGTGAAGACCACATTCTCCCAAATGACCAGGATGGGACGCTTGATAACCACTGCTAGCTAAAAACTTCTTGGAGGGTGCACCATGTACATTTCAGGGAGTGGAATCCTAAGCTTCTCGTCAATACTTTTAATAACTTCTTCTAGACCCACACGCTAGACTAGGTCAAAAATGTTGCAACAAAGTCTAATAATAGTCCACTAGTCTACCTTGGCTCTAGCCAAACACCCAATAAAAGCCCCTATTATGTCATTGTTGGTGTGCCAGGTAAAATTGTAATTAAAGGAACCCTCTTGAATGGTGTGACTCACCATGATCTTGGTCATATTGTCAATGAATTTCAAGACTCGACTCCATCTCTACGATTTTACTTTTCCCCGAAATGCCATAGTCTAAACTTTGGAAGTGTGAATGACATATATGTTGGTATCCATTTTGAGGATGAAAGACTCAAACTGACAGTGATGGAAAAAATAAAGGGGATTAAAAAAACCAACTGACGAAGTATCTAAAGAAGCCAAGAAGGTGACATAACTAACCAGTTATGCCAGCTCATGATGCAACTAAGTGATCCTAGTGTCATCTAATGATGAAAAATGGGGAGGCAAATAGGAGACACTCCCTTGTATTATGGTCTATTAAGGTTGTAGCCAGAAGCCAAGTATGAATAAAAATTAAAACCCGATCCCTACCAACTCTGAAAAAGAATGAAAATGATTCTAGGGAGGGAGACCTAAAAACTATGGTGATTAACTCTATTTATATAGTAGTCTATAGTAGCTCCTTACTTATAATACTTTGGCTTCCCTTATGATACTAATTATAATAAGTCTATGAGGGGATATTTGAAGGCTCTATATCCTAGGCAAGAAGGTGCAGATAGAAAGGAAAAATGGGAGAAATGTTAAAAAAAGAACCAATACTGTTCTGCTAGGCTAAATAAGTAGACTTAACAATTAGAGTTGATACAGATCCAAGAGTGGGTAGAAAGAAAATTGAAGATAACTATCCTAATATACCCAAGAATCCTCTTAGGGCATAGATTATTAAAAATTTAAAAATCTTCACCATCAACACCTCTGTTAGCTAGTTGATCTACCTTCTTGTTACCTTCCCTGTAAATATGGAGAATTTGTATATCTGTGAAGAGGTCCATAATATTTAGAACTTCTTCTACTTTGGAATTGAGGACCCAATTTGGTGTAGAGCATTTCCTAATGGCATTAAGAATGATCTGAGAGTTTCCTTCGATAATGATTCTCGTTATACCTAAGTCTAGACATAGTTGTAGGCCTACTTGAAGGGCTTCTAATTTTGTGAGATTATTAGTAGTAGGATCTATGGATTTGGCTCTTCTAGCGATCCACCTGCTAGACACATTGTTGATAATGCATCCGATACAAATAATACTAGGATTACCCCTGGAGGCTCCATCAAAATTTAACTTGGTCTACCCCAACAGAGGAGGGGTCCATTTGCAATTTTCCTTTGCTTCTTTGTTCTTCTTTTTATAGATAAGCAGGGGAATTGATTATGTTCTTTAGTTCCTTTTTATTGAATCATCCTAGTTCAAAAATGAACCATCCTCTATCTAAGATTTTCTGAGATGGGAATTTAAGGTTTCAACTATGCATGCTTCAATTTTTTTGAAGATCTTGTCTGGTGGCATATCCAAATTGCAGAAAATTCTTTGGTTCCTTTCTTTCTAGAGCTCCCACATTAGAATAGAAGGACTGATATTCCAAATTTTACTCTAAACACCTTCATGAGTCCTTATAGGCCATCCCTTGAGGAATTCAATAAGGGAGTTGGGTATAAGGGAGGCCCAACCTAACCTCTATTGAAGCCAATCCCAAAAAAGTTGACAATATGAGCATTTATATAGGATATGGTTAATATCTTCACACTCTTACCTACATAACATGCATTTTGGAGGACCCTTGACACCTATCTTTCTTAATCAGTCAGTTGTTAGAATTTTATTCTGAAATGCTAGCCAAAGAAAGAAACCAGCCTTGGGTAGACATGACGCATCCCAACAGAGGTTCAAAGGGATGTCTACTCCCCAATCAAGGGAATTAATGATTACTCTGTATCTATTCTTGACACTATATCTCCCATCTTTAGATGCAACCCATATGAGATTATCCTTTCTTTCTAGTTGTTTGATTTTCCTATTCTGGAGTAGTTCCTTGAATACCTTTTTTGTAGTTGGGTCTATATCTAGATTGTCTACTAACTTTAATTCCCATTTAGAGACATGATCAATACAAGTTTTAGTTTCATAATCACTGACCTTGCAGCCCTAGGCATTAACTAAATAATTTTTAATGCTTTCTGGGATCCCCGAACTATCTACTAGGGGGAGCTCATCCTTGGAGTCTTCCCAAAATAGAGCCTCATCCCCCTTCCCTATATCCCAAGTAAGATATCTACAAATGAGGGCTCAACTTTTAGTAATGAAGTTACAGCTCTTAGACCCTTTGGGAAGGGACCTCATTCTAAAAATAGAGTAGGGGTCTACTGCATTAAGATATTTGTTGTACAATACTTTGGCCCATTTCTGTTCTCTTTCAATGAAAAGGTGCTAATCGAGTTTAGCCCCAAGTGCTTGATTTTGCCAGCATAAGTTTTTTATGGCTAAACCCCCTAAGTACTTTCCAGTTTACATATGCCATCCCACTTGATAAGGGCCAACTTATTTGAATTTTCCAAGTCATTCCAAAGAAAAATTCTAAATTTTGCCTCAAATTTTTTATTAATATGTTTAGCTAAAGGAAAGTAGGACAGAGGATAGGTTGGTAGGGTAGACAAAACTGCCCTAATCTTGGTAACTTTTCCTACATTGGTAAGCCATCTATCTTTCCAATCTCCTATCCAAGAATCCAATTTATTGAAAATGTTGTGCCATGCCTTGTTTGATCTACTTCCTTTTCCTAACTCTATTCCTAAATATTTGCAAGGAAATGAACCTTTTTTGTAACCCATGATGTTACAAATATAAGATTCCTTTTCAAACTTGGTGTTAATGAAAACAAATTTAGATTTTGAGGCATTCACTTTTTGGCTAGAAGCTTCCATATACTATTGGATGATGTATTTGATGTTTAGGGCCTCCATTGTTGAACTTTTGCATGGTAAGACGGTGTCATTTGCATACTATTGATGGGTGATATTAGGAATATTTTTCATGATTGTCATACCATTTATTTTCCCTTCTAAATGAACTTTGGTTAATGCCCTTCCAAAAGTTTCTACCATGATGATGTATAACAAGGGGGATAATGAATCTCCCTGTCTAATGCCTCTTGAAGTATCAAAGGAACATTCAAGGGTTCCATTAATGAGAATTGAGATTTTGGTCATGGAGATACATCTATAGATGAAGTTAATCCATTGGGGTGAGAATCTAAAGGCTTCTAAGACTTTGCATAAAAACCTCCAGTCAACCATATCATAAGTTTTTTGAATATCCAATTTCATGAACATGCTAGCCAATTTTTTTTTGTTAGTTGAGTGTAGGGTTTCTTGAATAATACTTAAGCCATCTAAGATAGATCTACCTAGAACAAAGCTAGTTTGTTCTTCTGATATTATTTTGGGGAGAATAGGTTTAAGATGATTGGCAAGAATTTGAGAAAAGATTTTATATATGGTGTTATAAAGGGCTATCAGTTTGAAATCACCTTAATTTTTAGGATCCTCTTTTTTAGGAATTAGAGTGAGGAAGGTGATATTGATTTTAGACAAGATCAAATCCCCATTTCTTGAAAGCGTCGATGGCTTTCCACATGTCGAGTCCAATGATATCCCAACATTTTTGATAGAAGAAGGCTTAGAAGCCATCTGGGCCTGGGGATTTGTCCAAGTTCATGTCAAAAACCACACGTCTAACTTCTTCTAGGGTTATAGGACTATTTAATGATTTATTATCTTCTTGGGACACCACTTTGGGAATGGCTTTTGACATTTTTATTTTCGCCACTAAATTTGAATGGTCGTTATTATTTAGTAAGTTATTAAAGTGACTAATGAAAATCTTAGCTATTTTGTCTGGGTTGTCTATAGTTGAGCCTAATGAGTCTTTGATTTTTTTTATCTTCTTTGAGCTCTGTTTTGAAGGGTACTATAGTGGAATTTTTGTGTGTTTTAGTCGCCTTCTTCTAGCCATTTTTCTCCTAACTTTTGTCTCCAAAAGACTTCTTATTTGGCTAGGATAGATTCCTACTTGGCTAGTAATTCTTTTTCTAGGTTGTAGTTGTCATTGTTCATCCCCTTTCTAATTACTTCCATGTTTAATTCTTTTAATTTTCCTTCTATTTCTATTTTTTCTTTAATTATGTTATTGAAGTGTTCATTGTTCCACTTAGGAATCTTTTCTTTAATCATTTTTAGTTTAGATATGAAAATGAACATTTTGGATCCTTTAAACTTACCTTGCATCCACCATTCTTTGATGAGTTCCATGAAGTTTTTGTCTAAAAACCACATCTTTTCACACTTAAATGGATTTCTAACTAGTTTAGAGGGTTCAGTGAAAATAATTTGAACAGGAAAGTGATCAGATCCTACTATAGGAAGTACTAAAGCTTGGATCTCGAAGTTTAGTTCACTAAGATCTCCTTTGATAAAAAATCTATTGAGTTTCTCAACTATATATGTAAAATCTTTCCTTTTGTTGTTCCACGTGTACTTCCCATTGTTAAGTGAGATATTTATCAAATTATTAAGATTTGTCCAATTCTTAAATTCCTTAGTAGCTTGGGATGTTTGTTGAATGCCTCCATATTTTTCATCTAAATTTAAAATACTGTTGAAATCACCTCCAAGAAGAATGAGTTTATCATTGTGATTATTAATGAATATACTAATTTCATCCCATAAACATTTTTTTATCATTATTAGTGGTGGGAACATATATGTTAACTAGGATAAACTATAAGTTAGTTTTAATGCTACTGACTCTGCTGCTTAACCATGAATTATTTGAACTTAAAATATTCAGAGAGACTTTCTTAGGGTTCTAGATCATACCTAAACTAGCTAAGGCTCCTTTGGATTCATGAAAGTGATTGTTCCAGCTACCTAGTTTCTTTTCTAGCTGTCTCTTCTATATTTAACTCTATTTCTTGTAAAATAATGATTCTGGATTCAAATTGTATTAGATTCTATTTTAATAATCATTTCTTACTAGGGGCATTTAAGCCCCTAGCATGCCAAGTTGTGATCTTCACGATGCCTTGGGAAGGATCTTCCCTTCCTTGCATTGAGTAAATAACTGATCTTTTGCTTTTCTTTTACCTTACCATTTACTACTCTAAGTTTCTTAAGGGATTTCCTTCCCCTTTTAGCTTTACCTTTACCATATTTGGGTGATTTTAGCCCTTCTTGATTCATCGAGATGCCCAACTGATCTATGTCTTCATGCAAATTCAGTGCTATATCAGATTGTTTTCCTTCTAATTCATCTTTATCTTCATTGACTAGTTCTTCCATGAATTGTTCTATTGTAGTAGGTCAATCCTTTGAAGGAAATTTCTTGCTGCAATTATCTTTGATAGGGCCGTCGATCTGGACTATGAGTGTTTTATATTATGCTCTTTGGGGGGTTTTACTAGCTTTATTGCCATCTTCAAATGACAGGTCTCTTTTAAGATCTTCATAGGTATAGTTGTCTCTGCCTAACTTTAATACTCACTGCATAGGGTCCTCTTTTTGTGAATTTGTGCTCTTACCTAAATTCTCATAATCAAATACTTGGATCAATTCATCTGATAAAAGTTCTAAATTTTCCTTCTTAACCTCACTTAATACTACCATTTCTCAATCTTCATCCCTTTTCAAATTCTTATTCAAAAAGTCCTAAAAATCTTGTATTAGGGTGCCTTTTGACTTTTTTTCCTTTGTCTTGCTCTCAATGAATTTGTGTTCTGGAGATGCTTTCCTTGTAGGGGTTGTCTGCCAGAACTTTGTAAGAAAATTTACTACCTTAATGTCAGATATTCTGGATTCCCTTGTAGATTCTTCAAACTACTACTATGAGGTCTTCAATTTATCTTCTATGTGTTTTGTCTTTTCATAGTCTAGATCTTCATCCAATAATAGATGGGAGTTTTCAATTTCTTCTATAAAATAGAGTGTGTCATCCAAAATCTTTGTATCCTAAATTCTTGGCCCAATTTCTTGTGTAGCCTATACTTCATTTATTTCTTTTGGGATATTACCCTTCTTTCATTTCTTTTCTTTTATTGTAGTATTTTTGTTGCAAACTACTATGCTTTGCCTTCTAATATTAATCACATATTGAATGGGTTCATTTACTGCTTTGTTAAGGGCTTTGCAGTTTTGATTATTCTGCTTAGGATGAATTTATGAGCTAGGACTAATAACTTCAGATTTGTTTATGTCTAATAGTTCCATTGTATCCTTATTCTTATCTATTCTTGGGGGCTTATCCATGTTCATGGTTTGATGATTTCCCTTTTTATCCCCTTGTGCTGACTTAAGTTCTTTCTTTTGATATTCCTTAACTAGGACAGGTAGGCTGTTGCTATTCTTTGAAATTGTCTTGGTTTCCTTTCTTTCTATTCCAATCTCTAAGGCTAGATCTTCTACCCCTGCTTTATTATGAGTGGTCTTTGAGTTATCTTGCCCAGATGTGAGTTCCTTTTGATTCATTCTTTGATTCCTTATTTTTATCATGGGGAAGGTAGCACTAAGATTTGATGTAGACTACAATTTTTTGAAGGATATTTTCCTCTCATCATCTAGTCTAATTATTTCTAAAATTTTGCCTTCACATCTTTGAAAGTTTAGTTTGTATAGAGATCTATTTGTAATTACTTTGATTGGTTTGAGTTCCATATTATTAGCCTTACACTTAATCAAGAGTTTGATGTTATTAGAAAATTTGAAGGAGGCATCCAATCCAATCAGATCTCCCATTAAAAGACCTATTTTCTTAATAATATCTATCTATTTTTGTTGGTGTCTACAACACATGAGTAAGCACTTTATTTCAGCACATGGTGTCTACAACATCTCCACACGTGGGACACCTTTTCATGCTTATCCTCTTATTGTTGCACGTACATTCATGCACAATGGAGGACGTGTGCTTAGTTGTCAAGCTTATCTCCTAGCACCTTCTAGAGGCATTCTAGATGCATCTTAGAGGCCTTTATATACAAGGACTCCTAGTGTGTACACTCATCTAAACATAGTGATGTATCATGACATGCTATGATATATTGATCATTCTCTTTTTGGTCCACAATTGTGCTTGTGTTTGAGTTCTTTGATCTTGGATGAATTTTCGCTAAGACAAATTCTTACATGATATTAGAGCTCTTGGAGAATCTCTCTTCACATAGCTATTCAAGACCATCTTCTTGCTTCAGCACCTCGGCCCAAATATGGAGTATCACAGTCATTGGGAGTGTCCAGAGCTAGATCTGGCCTCACCATTGCATCATGAACGTTGATTTGGTGAAAATAGGCTATAAAGTTTCCTACCCTAGGCCAAAGTCGATTGTGAGGCAAATTGTTTTTCCAAATGGGCACCCAGAGGCCTTGATTTACAATTTCAAGTATGAACTTTTAAACCTACAATTTAATTTAATTTAGATCTCAGTATTTTCTTCAGTTATTTTCCTGCAGATTTTCAAAAAAAAAATTATGTTAGTTGCCCTTGTAGAGAAGTTTTTTTTACAGGTACTGGGTAGTGACACTCCAGCCTTGTACCCTGTGTGGAATATTCCATTAGTAGGTAGACTACACAGTAGTGAATATTCCATTTTTTTGGTGGGTTCACTCTAGTTCGACAAACGAATGAAATTCCTTCTAAACCACTGGACTGACCACATTTATTGATGCCAAACTACACACATACCATCGACAGTTTCCTTCAACAACTTTGGTGGGCTCTTTTATTTTGAGTCAGTGGTCTTTGGTTTTTAAATACCACCAAAGGTGGTTCTCCATGCAAAGTGGGATTAACATCCCACCTCTGGCAGCCCTTTTACACTCTGTGACACCCGTGTTTTGGAAACCTAACATCCGAGCTTTATTTTTTGGTTGCACATTTGTTTGCCAATCCTCACATTTAGTCTCCCTGACAACGTCAACAGAATCCTTCCAGTTATTGTGAATAGAAACCTGGTCACCATCAACACTTGTCCTTTGGCAGTCATTGCTCCTCAGCACTGTGAAATACTTCCTTGCCAGCAGCTTCCTTCTGGCACCCAAGCCATGCCATGCATGCTTCCAACTCACTCCACGTAATGACACGTCATCTGACCACTCAAACGTGACACATGTCATACACATCAACAACACTTGGAGCTGCCAACTCAAAATTTTGGCTTGGGCGGTGACACGTTAGTGACACATAGGCATCCTAGTCAGTGGGTCCACACCTTTTTCCACATCATATTTTTATACTACTGTATAGGCATGTTAGCATATGACCTTGCCAGGTCATCCAAGGTGACCTTTTTTTCATTGACATCAACCAGACATTGGATTAAATTTGACTACCATTTGACCATCATTCCCACACATTTTATAACTGCTACAATGACCATTTGACCATCAAATTTAAGCTAGCAATTTTCTGCCCAGACCCCTCTTCAAATGCATTTTTGATTTGGCAACTTGACTTTGAGAGGCCATAACTTAGTCATTCAAACTCCAAATCAGGTGTTATTTTTTTTGATTTTGGGTAAAATTTCCCGAACACGTCATTGGTGTTGTTCTTTTCTAGTTTTGGTTCACGAATTTGTTAGAAATTGTATCTTTTTGTGAGTGTACCTATCCAATCTTGCACTTTGCAACTTGAAACACTCCATACGGGCTCATCTGGACTCCTTTTCGAGTCTTATTTGTTTAAATTGCATTATTATTTTTGTCTACTTTCTAGTTCTACAATCAGATTATAGGGTTTTGTGGATAGAAATATCACTTTCAACATTAGGGCCTTTTCTGCATTGTATTGCTTTTCAAAATTATTGTACATCTGAGCTATAGTGCTTAGTTCTACATTTAGGCCTCAAAAGGCAGTTGTAATAGGCAAAATCAGACGTCCGTCTTATACATTTTGACAAGTGGCCTATTGTACATGCACCACTTTTGAAGCACTAAATCATTCATTGGGGGGGGGTTCTTTGATTTGTCTTGCATCTTTAGGGGTTGCATTGATTAGTCCATCATGGAAGAGGAAGATTTGATTTACTTAACACTGGACAACTATCAAGAATGAAGTCAATTGGCTATATCTCAATCAACACAATGCACTACCATATGCTAGAGGACTTACATATGATATTGAGACTCTTTCCTTCATTAGTAGTGTTCTCTCTCTACATATGGATATGGAGGTTTTTGATTCACTTATTGACCTTAAGGAAACTAATCCATATGTTCATTGGATGCATCTTTAGGAGACGTATGGAGATCTGAACATTCCTCCATTCTCAAAAGATCTTCTAACTCCAATTGCAATTGTATCCTCTCCAGATAAGATCACACCTCCAGATGCTTTTGTTGCTCCTACTGATCCTATTCTAGCCACAGATGCTTTGGATTCAGTGTAGCAGGACCCTTTTTGTCTTCCTACTTTACCTTCATGCAACAACTTCCTTCTTGCCATTGCAGGCTTGTTTATGGAGTCTGACATTGAAGATGTGGGAGACACTATTGATGATATTTGTCTTCTCTTTGAGGTGAATACTTCATCCATTTCCGTAGTGATAAATTCATGTACTTCAGCACAACAGGGTACACTATGTCTTCTAGTTCTAGCCTCAGGTGATGACTTCTTGACTGACATTTTAGGTTTGTTCATGGAGTCACACATCGCAGACTTGGGAGACTTCTTTGATGATATCTAGCTTCTCTTTGATAATGTCAATCCTTCTATAGTTGTTGTGAGGGCTCACTCTGACCCTCATGTCCATTCTCTACATGATTAGTCTTCACAAGCTGACGTGATTGTGGATTCTTATGTACAATAGTTGCAGGAGGTCTCTCTATCATTTGAGGAGAATGTTGATTCTTTGCAACAGGTTTTACAACAATCCTTGCTAGATCTGCACTTCTTCTTAGCAATTTTGGAAGTAGCCATCATCAGTATTGACATAGGGACACTTGACCAAGTTTTAGAGACCGCCTATATCATTGAGATTCTTTCCACACATAGGGGAAGCGTCTCACAAGTACCACTGCCATTGTTTCTTCGAAAGGGGAGGAACATCATTCAACGGTCATGGATCAACTTCTACATTGGAGCATTTCTCACTAGACAACTTACTTTTAGGGGGGGGCGGGGGGGGGGACTACCTTGTCTCCTTCTTCTTCTCCTTTATGGTGGGGATTTTTTCCTCTTAGGGGGTTTTGTCCTTCTCCTATTTCTCTCTTGTATATACTTGATGTATGTTGTAATGGGGGGGTCTTGATTACTCCATCCATCCATGCATCTTGTCTATTTATCTCTCTTTTTGGGGGAGGGTTTTTTCCATGAGGTTTTCCCTTTTTCTCCTCTTTATGAGAGATTACATTTTTATTATGTACATGGGTACCTAAAATGGCCTAGTAGCCAAGACCCATCTTGCATTTTATCTTAGCTTTCTTAAGCTTAAGGGCATTCCCATAAGTTGCACTTAAGGGGGGGGGGGGTGTTGGTGTAAATAATTATTCACTATTTACACTTAAGTTTACTTAGTTTAATGCATTATTTTAATATTTATTTATTTAGTCACCTGGGAGTATGCGTACTCTTGTGAGTTGTCATGCTGACAACATAGGAGTTCGCACCTCATTTATGTAAATGGTGTCTACAACACAAGAGTAAGCACTTTATTTCAGCACATGGTGTCTACAACATCTCCACATGTGGGACACCTTGTCATGCTTATCCTCTTATTGTTGCACGCACATTCACACACAATGGAGGACATGTGCTTAGTTGTCAAGCTTATCTCCTAGCACCTTTTAGGGACATTCTAGATGCATCTTAGAGGCCTTTATATACAGGCACTCCTAGTATGTACATTCATCTAAACATAGTGATGTATCGGGACATGCTATGATATATTGATCATACTCTTTTTGGTCTACAGTTGTGCTTGTGTTCGAGTTCTTCGATTTTGGGTGAATTTTCCCTTAGATAAATTCTTATAGTTTTAACTTCGAAGGGATGGGGTTAATTGAGAACTAGGTTGGAAGTAAGAAATCTAATTTATCTTCCTTATAGTCAGGAAACCATTCAAAAAATTTGACCACATGACCTTTGAAGAAACAATCAGAGACATACATAAAGTCTTATTTAACAAACTCATCACTACAATGGATGTATAGTAATTTGTCAGTGTGGTGAGATATACTTACTTGATTATTGCAAAAGTCCTCATGCCAATTAATGAGATTGTGCATTTCTAATATTGGCCCATTCCCAAAAGAAAAAGACCAACCTTTAGGCACTCCTACCATCGATTTTCATTGTCCTGGTTGCTGATGATGAGGACCTTTTCTTCATTGTCGGTTGGGTTAGGGTTGACATGCAGGGGAGGAAGGGCAATAAAATGAGAGTAAGGGTTTGGGGCCAAAGTCTTATGATGTGGGGGGATATAAGATTTAGGGGGGAGGGGGTAGGATTGGAACAAATATTTACAAAATTCCCATGTTGACTCTTATCAGGATATGATAGATCTACATAGGGACTAGTTACAAAACCTATCTGCAGGGCATATAAAGAGTTCTAGTTGGGGCTTGCATATTTGGTTAGGTTATAAAAATGAATTTGCTTATCTAAACTTAGTGTGGAATGGATAACAGGTTGAGACGTATACGAGCCCTAGAAATTGAGAATATAATTGTCTGTCGTATGAGTTTTGACCAAAGGATAACCAATTTTATTTTGGGCTTGGGGGTAGAGATATGGAGGAACTTGATGAGAATGACAATCAGTTCAAAAACTACGGTTGTCCTTTGGTGATGACCAAAAGTGATGCCTAGTCCTTCTCGCTTTTTTGGCTTGGTTTGCTCCCATAATGTCCCCTAAATTGGGGATTTTATCCTGAGTATCAAGTGAGCCCGAATCCTAAAAACCATCTAGGATTGAGAACGGATTCAAGGTTTTGATAGCAAAATTATTATTTATGGGAACCTTGTCGATGAGATGACTAGGGTCAAGTTTTCTCCTATCAAGGATGTTGCTAGGGACTCTAGTTGCCCTTGATGATGGATATGTGCTAGGTGCCAGAAACCCTAACTTTTTAGTATGCCAATACTGGCCATTTTGTTGTGAATCTAATTTTGCATGAATCACATACTTCATTTTTCGCACTTTGCTCTACTCGCCATTCTTTCCCTTATAGACACAATTGGATGTTGGATAGGACTTCCACAATTTATATATTTTTATTAATTATTAATTTTATAAATTAATTTTTATCGAAAAACAAAAACAAAATACATTATTATTTATTTATTTCAAAAATTAAATAAATAAATACTATTTATTTTCTTATAAGTGGATTATTAATATTAATGCTTTTTTAAACTCTTAGTTGGATATAACTTATTATATATTTATTAATGGAAATGGAGTTACAAATTAATAATATATATTTGTGATTTAATTATATTTTAAAAGAAGTTATAGTGGAGCTCACTATATAATCATCTAGTTATGAATATTTAACTTTATGAGAGAAATTATAAATAATTTATTAAAAATTATAATTTCAAGTTTGAGTTATTTGCAATTGCATCATGAACTAAAGAAAAAATAAATATTAATACTAGACTTAAAATAAAAGTCAAATTAATATTTTGGAAATAAAATTGATATTAATATTTAATCTAACAATATAAATTTATGTTATTAATTAAGTCATTTATGATTAAGTTTAAAAAAAAAAAGAATAACATGATAATATTGCATAACATTTTACATTCACAAAGAGATTTGACATTTACATGGTTATTTATTTAAATAAGCATATTAGCCTAATAATTCATGTAAAATTTTATATTCCTAGTTTATTTCTAAACACATCTTTATGGCTTAATCTAAACATAGAAAATGATGCAATTAATCCATATGGCTGAAAACTATGTATTTCTTATGTTTTATTCAAAGTCTTATGATATTTATTTTGTGATAGTTTTATGTGACTTGTGTAGTTGGCCAAACTAAGATGTGCACCAAAGGCTTTTGAGATTTATCTTATGATTATTTGTTTGGATGTCATTATGTATTCTATGATTCAAATTGAGATTTATGTTTATGAGCTTTATTTTGATGAGCATTTATGATGACTTGAGTCTTGAGAACAAATGTATATTTCAAGTTTCCTATAATGGAACCAAATTCAATTATTAGTGCTTTAGTGGTAGGTGATATAATTGAGATTTGTGAGTTTGGGGAAGTCAGTCTAGGTGCATGCTATGGGAGTGGCTTGTAATGGGGCCCGAGGCCCAAAGGTGCTATCAGGGTAACTCATTGTAAGTTGTGTAATAACTGGCAATCTAGTAATTAATATTTGGGAAACACATTAAAAAGATAAATATAGTTTTTTCCTCGTCCATTCCTTGAGTGCTTGTAAATACTAAAGATGTAGGGATTGAGATAATACCTAGTGATAGGTATGACTAGTTTCTTCATTCATGACAGGGAATTTTGGTTTTGCATGTGTTATATTGAGGGTTTGGAGTCTAGAGTGACCAGTCTAGGGAAACTCAACACTTGAGGGTTTGGGGTCTAGTAATAGACCAATCCAAGGCAACTCAAGCGGTTTGACCATGTGATGAAAATCCCTAGTATGTAACCCACGTCTCCTTCATGGTTTTTATATTTTTCTTTGGTGGTGTAATTATTGGATGTATTTATTGTGACTTTATAGTCATTGTTGGATCTTATTTATTGTGGGTGGTGGACTTTTATTGATGATACATATTTCTTTGTTAGGTATTATTCTTTGACACTTGGCATTTGATTTGGAAGTGGTTGCCTTTCAATGTTATATTTCTTTTTTTGATACTTGATTTGGACTTGGTATCTTGTTGTTGAATTTGGTATGTGGAGATTTTGGTACTGGATGAATGTCTTTTTCGACTTTGATTATCTTTCGTTATCAGTAGTTGTGTATTCTTAAATAGATTTGGTTATCAAGATTCCTTGCCTAGAATTGATTTTATGATTTGATATCTGTATGTGGATGATACATTATATTCCCTACATGGTGGGAGTTAGAGCCTAATTAGGTAGCCACACGATTGAGAGGTGGTGAATTTTTACCATTTCAATCCCCCTTAGATTGGCAGATGTTGGATGTTTGTTGATATAGTGGTATCATTATCATTCTTATTTTTATCTTGGAGATTTCTATACAGATGTTGTACCTATTCTTATTATGTATCTTATATTTGAGATGCTACAGGGTATTGTATAATATTTTGATGTACTTGTATTTATTATTGTAGACCCTGTGACATGTGCAATGGATGATGTTATCTAGATGCACTTTTATCATATAAGTTGTTCTTATGTATATGTGTATTCAATTTATGATTATAGACATTGTACTTAAGACTTACTATTAATTAAACTTCTTAAATGTGACTCGACATGAAGGAACCCACAAGGAATTAAATCTGTATTATAATTTCATATGTGTAAATATTGTGTTTATGTATATTGCTTCAATACTATTTCTTTTATGCAGTTTAAACTTACAAAAATAGTTCAATAAACTTTGTAGCATATTAGGTTTATTTCTTTTGGGTTCCCGATTGGGGTGTTACATTTTCATACTAAATTCTACATCTATTGTTGAAAACAATTGGTTAATTGTGTATTGTCTTTGATGTTACACAAAATGTCATATCTTTACCAGCCAGTGTATGCCAAGCTCACTCAAGTGATGAAGATAGTTTCCTATTTGTACCAAGAATTCTAGATTTTGCCAAGTTCAGAAGGTAGTGACTACCAAGTTCACTTGGGCATTGAAGAAAAGATCACAAAAGTTCAGTGTTAACTAAGTTCACTCAAGTAACAAAGGAAATGATGGATGAAACCAGTGTTAACCAAGCTCACTTGGTTACCAAAAGAAATTTGTAAAGACTTAGTGTTAATCGAGTTCAATTAGTTAACATAGAAAAATCACTTCTAAGTTAGTGTGTACAGAGCAGGGTTGACTAACGAAGGATTTTCTTATTTTGGCATATTAAGTTCAACGGATTTGTTTATTGGTTCTAGCTGACTGAGGAGATGAATATTAATTATTCTAAGTTGTATTCAAGCCAACTTGACAATGCATAAGGTATAAATATAAGGTCAAGTGTAAGGCCCCTTCCCTAGTACCCTATTATGAACCTTGATAGCCCAAATATGGTCAGAGATAGGAAGAGTAAGGAGATGACATGTTAGGTTTTGTCTCTCGTGTATTGAATGTGAATCATATACTATTACCATATACCTTAAGATAGAGTGATGGTAAGAAGGTTCCAGGATCTAAGTATGTCATGATTGGCATTTCCCTTATAAAAAATGAATAAGAGATCTTATTAAGACTTATATAGTTATTTTTGTGCTAGGTACCCTATTCAGAATTACATTAGGTTGATAAGCTAAGACCTTGTGGAATAATAGCTCGAGATGTCATAACTTAGAAACTACGTCGAATGGTTTGTCATATTTTATGGCCTATTAGGATAATTAAATTAGATGGCTAGTATAGAAAGATGAATCGACATCCACTCTTGTGAATAATATTAATAGTCATAAGATGATTTTTTTTATCAAATTTGGATAAAGGTCTACAAAGTAGAACTCGATATGATGTAATGTGATAAGTAAATTAGGTGGATATCTTAGTATTTACAAGGAAGGATTTTATGAACCAATAAAATATAATCGATTTATTCTATGTTGGATTCTAAAACTATGTGACATGACTATGCAAACATCCTATTTACCTGACATAATTGATACACTTTATAATTATCTTATAATGATAATGGGTTATAGCAACCAAATTATATTTAACTAAATCAAAAGATATTAGTTGATATATTTACATTTTGATGATTTTGACCTAAAATATGTATTTGGAACTAATTTTCATGTTGGCTAATTTAATAATATAGGCTCAACATTTCATCAATATGATTTGAAATGGATTATGATGTAGTTCACAATGTTAGTTGGATCACTTAACTAAATAGTAATATTGATATGCAGATTTTGATATTTTAATGTTTTAGATGCTTTATATGAAAATGATTAGAAAATAATGTTGATTAGGATAATTGAGTATGCTAATGTGAACTATTCAATATGAAAATTGTCATGCATTTTATATGATTTTTCATTGGGCTACTGACGTTCGAGTTTAGTGTGTAGGCAATTGAACCATGGAATTTTATTGGAGAAACAAGGCCCAAACTTATGTGGACATAGTATAGCCAAGGTGAATCTTTCTAAGATTCAGAGCCTCATTGTGATGTGTAATGTTTTTTAATGTGTCACTTGACACTTGTAAATTGTTTATGTGTTGATGACATGTCACCTAGGGTTTTGGTCATGGCAACACTTAACCTTAAAATAAATGCCCTTCAAAAGATTTAATCAAATCCACTTGGAGAGAGAATAGGATGGGTCACCATCAAGGGGAATTTCGAATTCAAACTGGACAAGGATTTTAGAGGGTTAGTAGGTGGTTGCAACATGCCTTTTTTGTGAAAATAAGCTATCCATATCTTAGCATAACATGTTAGGGGCCTAAATTTGACCATTTTAGTGCTTAGCTAACCTAGGGGACCCTTTAACCAATGCATTTTTCTACCAATTCGAAATTTGAGTTGTCACATGACTTTAACCTTTCTTGCACACTTGGTCAAGGTCCTATGTTTAGAAGGGACAATAGTGTAACATAAAGTGGACTTCATGTTTTGCCAAAAAAAATGGAGATAGTGGGGGTTGAAGGTCTTCTTAAGGGAGTTTTGAAAAAATAGTGGGTGTTCAACCACTCTCTAAGTTTAGAGACAATTAGGGTTTGGAGAGGGAGCTAAGGAAATAGGGAGCTCTTCAACAACTTTTCTTTCCATTAGCTTGGACAAGGGTTGGTGCCCATTCCTTGATCCTCATTGCAATACTTGTTCATATTGTGAATGGAAATATGTAATGTATGCGGTATTGCATTTGTTGTTATGTATAAATGTTGTGAAGAATTTCTCTTTCTTTTTCTCTTGATTTTGTGTATGAAATGTCATATGGGTGTGAAGGCTTCACTCAAGAGATGCATTGGGTGAAGAGGTTAGTTGGGCTCAACATTGAAGTTAAGAGATTTTCCTATTGGAGAGGGTTCTATTGATCATGGAGTATGGGATCCATTGAAGCCATATGCCTTGTTTGATAGCCTTGAAGAGGCATTTGTACTATGGGAGGTATAAGTGTATTGATGTGATGAGGAAGATTTATTTGATAGCCTTGAAGAGGCATTATGCAATTCCAAATGTATATGTGTATATGGATATGTCAATCTCCTCTTTGGAGAGCCCACCTTTACCCATTGTTTCATGATTCCAATGGTGAATTAGTGTTCAACCTTGGAGGAATTTGTAAATGTATTACAAGATTGAGTTTTTCATGCATTGTGACATGTTTGAGTCTTGTTTCCCTGCTCGGTGGGTGGCTTCTTAGAAGCCTAGGATGGGAGGTGAGCCTCCATGGTTCTTGTGTAAATATTTTTGTAGGTTTTGAACTCATTGGATTCAAGGAAGAAGTTTGGAGTCTTTCTGTGTGTTGAAGAAGCATGAAAGAGACCTTGTCTTTAGTGTATTGCATTTGTAATGGGAGTTCCCCACATTATTTGTACTGTTATGAAGCATGGTTTAATGTTAGTAGTATGAGGTTGTGGAGATGTGTAATGACTTGCCAAGGGATCCAAAATAAATGACCTAAAGTTTTACTAAGTTTGGTAACTTTTTTTTTTGAAACAAGAAAGATAAATCATTCACATCAAACCCATAGTAGTGGAAGCAATAACATACAATCAACTAAAACATACATAACAGGTTACATTCTTTAAGGATCCCATGATGTTGAATCACATTTAAATTTAAATTAATACTAAGTCCATCAAATACCCCATCCATATAAAAGAATAATTATAAAGTCCAATGTCCGTTTAAATAATATACATTTTTTTCGAATGCCTCTTGGAAAATTAAATTTAGAATGCTCAATTATCCACCATACGTGTCATAGGGTATGAATGGCTTAAAAGAATATACATATGTAGAAATAGAAATACATCACCCTCTTCAGATCCATGATACAAAGTATAATAAAATAAATGAAACCATCCACCATACATGATACATCCATCCATCATAAAAGATATAACATCCATCATGAAATATAACCATCCATCATAATGATACATGAAAAGAATGAAAGTAAATGTAGACAAGGAATGCTCCAACTACAGTGACTACAGATGGATCTCAATGGTAAGAGTGAAAAAAGTACTACCACCTGACTGCATGGAACCTAAATGGCCCACTCCATTGTGTTGAGGAGATAGTCTCAAGTCCCAAACATGATATCAAACCAAATATCAAAATACTCTCTAAGTCTAGGAGATCCTAAAAGTAATCTAACTCAAAGGGTTCCAAGATAGGTTGACATCTATACCCAGAGGCACATAAGACATGTAAGAAACCTACTATGTAAGCAGAAAAGTGTCATCATACAAATCATGTTGGAGTTACCCTAGTAGTCTCTTAGGACCCAAGGGTCCCTAATGATCCCTATGTGGCCACTAGTATCCTCTTGTACTGACACAACATATTGCAAAATGTAAGGTCGCAACCAAGCATTCTCTCTACTCCCATCCTAATCTATACTAGCACTTGAGCCATGGGCGAGAACATACAAAGAATCTTATTAGGTTCATTTTACTCTTATTTAGTGTAATGTTTCCACTTATTAAACAAATTACAATGAGTTACCCTAGGAACCACTTAAGGACCTGGCCCCCATTGCAAGCCACTTCTTGACACTACATATAGATTACCTACACTAGGCTCATAAAATCACAAATTAATAATCATATAAAAATCACCTTAGTCATAAACAAGTGACTGGAAAGCATCAAAAGATAATCCACAATAATCACATCAGTTCTCTACGAGCAATTGAAAAGCATCCCAAGATAAATCACAATACACATCAGTTCTCAACAAGCAACCAGAAAGTATCCCAACAATACTAATCAACGATTCAAAGTGGTTAAGTCAAACATGTCACAACATGACATCATCAAGATCAAAGCAATCACTTCAGCCCCATCAAGGTGACTGGAAAGTAACCCAAGTATAACTGATCAAGGACTCAAAAATGGTTAAATCAAGTAAGCCATACATTCACCTTAGTGTCACACAAAACACTGGAAGGCAATAATGAACAATAAATACAAACATAACATAGAGCATATCATCACATTACCATGGTTGGGTTAAAAAGTCGAAATCAAAACATCACAAACACATAATCCTTGAACCTCTGGTAACAACCTAAGACCGGTCAATGCTAGGACCACCCAAACCCCAAACACAGATAACACATAGAAATAGAGCAATAAAATAGTTTGGTTTTTTTGAAAACATATTGTTGTGTTAAGTTTATTGTTTCGGTTACCAGTTTTGACGTACAGTTTAAATAGATGAAATTCATAGTTTTACCCTTGCGAATTAACTCCTTCTTTTAATTAGATAATTGTACAATTACCCTAATTGAGTTTTAAATCATTTTCCTACAATATTCCAAAAGTAATTATTTATTTAATTTATTATAATTAACACTTGTTAATTATCAAATACAATAATCTATGATTTTATCAAAATCAATATTATAATAATTAAATAAATTCAAAACCTATTTGAACACCTTCCATTATTAATTAATCTTAATTAAATTTACATTTAATTAACTAATAATCATATAAAATATTTATATTTAATATATATTTTATTATTAATTATTTATAAAATAAGAAATATTAATAAAATTTATTAACAATTAACTAAATTCAAATATAATTTTTATTAATAACTAAATTTAATATTAAATAAAACTTATTTATAAAAAAATTATTAATAAAAATTAAAACTTAAAAGAAAACCAATACTAAGCGTTTATATAGGCCCATGTGGCCTAACCTACGATGATAGGTCTTACTACTGCCGCTGGCAGCAATATTAACTACTGTCACAGCAGGCAGTAAGGCCTACTACCACATCCTTAAAAAGGACCGCGAGTGGTGGGAGGTGGGGGTGTGGTGGCCCTGTCTTCCTCCATAATTTTTTAAAATATAAATGTATATATATTTACCAAAACTAGACACCCCCCATAATAACATTTTAAATATATATATATTTTAATAATATTTACAATTTTAGCTTGATAGGAAAAATATGTTTAACCATTCAAATTTCTAATTAAAATTTTTTGTTTTAATTTTTAAAAAAAAACCCTTCTTGAATAAAAATACTAAATTCTTTAATCTACAAAATGGGGTTTTTTGATTACTATTCTAATCTCCACGTATGCAAAAGATATTGACGACATTCAGTAATTTACAACATTGAAATGTTCAAGGGTTCATCATAGAGAAATTCGGATTTACAATCCATAGGCACGAAGAAGATAGGAATGGAAATTGCATAATTAAATTGTGCGAATAATCACAAGTGTCTACTTGGACACTGATACTAATCGCCACGCCCAAGAGGGTTGAAGAGAAATCCTTCCTCTTCCAAAATTTCACTCCCCAAATTTTTGTTCCCCAAAAATGAATCCCCCAATTGTGATAAAGAATTCTCTCCTTAAATTGGGGCACTAATTGTGCACTCACCTAGGAGAACTCCATGTTCACCAAACTTCAACTCCTTTTAACTTTTCTTAATCTTTCCTTTGTCTTTTCCATGCATGTTAATTGCATTATTAAATAACTTTATTTACTTTTTACTTGACTCTTTTAAAATTAATTTATTGAATTTAATCACATGCACGTATCATGCAATCATGAAACTTTTAATAAATTAATTTCTTTTCCCGCTTCTAAATTTATTTTTGAATGTTAAATTTGATAACTATTTATTAACTTAAATAATAATATTATTTAGCATTTATTTGTAATGGACTCTAAATATATTATTATTAAATTAAATAAATATTATCACGTTCCAAATTTATACTTATAACTTTTATCTTCAAATTTAATTCTTTTTATTTAATTAATTTTCCAATTAATTTAAAATATCATAATAATTTTTTATTAAATTAAATCATTAATTGAATCTTTTAATTGGACTTAATTAATAAATTTTTTACCAAAGATTCATAAAATAACATATGAAAACCCATCAAAGAAAAACACATACAAAATCAAAATAAAGGGTTATAATCATGAATTAACATCATTCGACGCATTCAGAGGGTACTTAACTCGAATACTTGTCCTAATTATCTAGGACAAATGACTTAAAGGTTTAGGATTTGGACTTAAGAATTTATCTCCCCTCTCTTACCATTGAGATAATGTGATAGGGTACGCTCATCCTGGTAATTCAAGGAAGTCGATACCTGGTACTTGCAACCTGCATAAAATTCACGCATGTATAAACACAATATTCTAAGGTAAACAGAAAATGGTAGGAAGTTGTGCATCATATAGATCTCGACTAGCAGGTGACTATGACTCCCTTCCTTAATCACATCAGAAACACCATACATAAAGAAAACAAACACGCACACCATACACATGTAGTATGGGGTAAGTATCCATAAGAAAACACATATGATAGTAAACCATCTAACTAATCATCATCAATAATTACAAACACTGTAATAATCATCATGCATACATGAAATATAAAGTACCAAGTAATCTCATCATAAATCAACTGAATCTAAAACAATATCTGATAATCTCCAAAATAATGCTACTAATGATCAACAAAAAATAGGCCTAAAAGAGTTTGACAATGATAGCAAAAATGTAAACTAGGAAAATGTAAACCGGGGGCTGGCACTACAAGATGTGTATTGACTCATAGATAGAGATGTGCATTCATATGTATTGGTATGGAAAGAAGAATGTCCTTGATTATATGATTGGAATATAGAAGAACCTCTCTAAAACATATAGTTCCTTATGCTTCATGTTCATAGTATAGTTCAGACAAAAGTGAATCATTCTCATTATGAACCTAGTAACAAGATAGCAGAGGTGTATTAAAACATGTATATGAAAAGTATTCCAATAATAAATCTTTTTCCAACAAGGGTACTCATTTGGAAGTTTATCATAGGGATCAAATTAATAGATGATGCAATTTATCTTGTTCCATGGAAAGATATACAATTTGATGCACTTAGGAAGATGACTTGTATGAACTAATTAATAATTTCAAGTGGTATATTTCTATGTTTTCTAGTGTTTCAAGAGACTTAACATTTTAGATATATTCATTACCACATTAATAGTATAATCAAACCAATTATCTCCCAATCTTCATGGCATAAAACATAAAAGTGAGGGAGGTGAACCTAATAGAAGTCATAATATAAAGGAAGAGAACATGTCAACAAAAAAACTTGTACATGAATAATAACCTCTCTGGAATTTGTATGGGAGAGGAAATAAATCCCCTCCTAATTACAGACCAATATTTTAATCCCAAGGATATTCCTTGGAATCTCCTGTTGAGTTTCCACAAAATAAAACCCCTAAACCAAGTTAAATATAGGGTAGGAATAACCTAAGCACACCTAGACATAGGACAATGTCACAAATAATCATGTGACACTTTTTTTTTAAATAAATTAAATAAAAATAACTAAACCATACCTGTGAAACAAAAATGGGACTACTTACTATGTTATAACACTAAATTAATAAGCCAAAAAAAGGGGCATGCACCTAACCTATCATCCGTTTCCCTAGGTGGGTGACCAACACACCCATACAAAACTAGAACACAAACAAAGAAAAAAAGAGAAAGTACTTACTTAGGCCGACTACCTTCCTACACACTCCTTACCCTCCATCACTTCACACATGGGAAAAGTCCCTATAGGTCATTACACCACCACTTCCCTAAGAGAAAATGTATGATTTTGGGGGAAGGAAAAAAAGGGAATTTGGAGGAGATAATATAAACTAATCTTGTTCCCAAATCAATGTAGAAAAGACTCCTCCCTTGGAGTATAGGGATGAGCACTCCAAAAGGGGCCACATTGAAGAGAAGATGCCCTCACACGTGTGTCATGTGAGCATTGGAGGAGCACACCTCTGTAAAAGGGAAGGGTTAGGTGAATAGGGGGACAATGTTAAGGATAAGGGGTAGAGATTAAATTATTTAGGTAATTTATCTTTAGCAAAAAATGTTTCTTGGGTTGTGGTTAGAAATCAGTTAGTAAAGTAGGAATTTGTATTCAATGTAGTTCAGAGGAAAATTTTATGGGTTTAAAAAAAAAAAGGTTAAAATATAGGGATTTGTTAATTAGGGTTAGTATTTGATTTGTATGATTAAAGGGTGTGTTAGTGGTAGAGTTAGTTTTATTTTAGCAGTGTAATATTAGTAACTAATGCCATTCAAATAATGTTAGGATGTTTAAATAAATTTATTGCAATATAGGATATATGTTACATAATAAATAATGTTTCACTAACTCATTTTGTATATATTTTATATTTTGAATTCATAATTAAATGAATGGTGCTCCCTTGATATGGAATATATAATTGGTAGCTAGAGTAAGTAGGGTTGTAACAGTAGCAAATTACGTAATTAGTATAGTGAAAATTTTGGAGTAATAATTTAAACGTTAAAATTGATCAGTATTATAGTTGATTATGTTAAAAGAGTCAATTTTTACATTCAATTATGGACACACATTTTTATTCATGTAATATATAACATGTGATGAAGAGCCAATGCTAAAGATGTATTATGTATATGATATAACACTAGGGGTTGAACAATATATATGAATTATTCATTTAAGAGTGGTGGACTAGATGTACTTATTGAACATTATGGATATGTACATAGTGCTAATAAAGCTATATAATGCCTGATGGAAATTGTGAATAATTACTTATTAAGCATACCCATTTTAATACCATTTAATTATGAATTTATGTGTTTTGGAAAGACCTTATGTGATATCCTAATGGTCATAACTATTACTCAAATACCCTTATAGTAGTGATACTCTCCATAGCCTAACTAATGCTTTGTATAATTAAATTAAGAGTCATGAGTAAACCCAAAGATGTTAGGAAACAATATGACTATGCATAGATGTATTTGAATACTCTACTAACCAAAACCCTAACTATAACTTGGCTATAGGTGATCAACATACTTACAACATGTATATGTTAGTTGGAAATTCTTGTCTTATCCTTCATAAATGAAAAATAATAATAATAAAGAAAAATAAAATAAAATTGTTGGTTGTGTTTTGCCCATGAAAATTTGGGCATGACATCATGTTGAGGATTGATAGTGTGTAAGTGAATGGAATAGTAGAAGATGCTTAAAGGAAGAAAATTAGAAGGATAAGCAAAATATCCTTGTGGAGCTGCAAAGATACATTCAATCAGAAAGGATCAAGTATACAAGCCAGAATTGAGATCTGTAATTAACAATTTAATCGCATAAAAATTAGGTCATCTCATTGTTACTCTCTAACCATTGTAGTAGTGATCTAAATATATTAATAGAGTTGGCTTAACAACTATTTAGAAATCCTCTAACAAGGTGGCATTTCTAGATTGAAGTGTCTAAAGTCCTCTAAAAAGGCCACTCCTAACAGGGTGATTAAATATTCTAATAGGGTCACACTTAATAGTGTGTTTTGAAACCTTTAATAGGGTTGGCTCCTAATAGGGCTAGAAGTAAAATTAGTAACTAGTTGAAATTGGTGGTTTTTCTCAAATTGGGTTTCCACATCAAATCTTGGTGTCACTTGTGTTCATGCTATTTATTTTATGTGTATGCAACTAAGTTTATTAAGGTTAATCACAGAAAACATCTTAAGATTTTCATGTTAAGCATTTTTTGAGTTATAGTTGTTATTTTAGTGCTTACAAAGTTACAACATAAACCAAGTGCCTATGTGTTTATACCAATTATCAGTATTTTTAGTAGTGTTTGTGTTTTGAGCTGACATCTAAGGGATCTAGGATTTATTTTAGTGGTAACTGATTAACCCCTCCCCTATCATTTACTCCTTTTATATTTCCAACAATTGGTATTAGATTTTCTTGGTGCTTGTAGAGAAGGTTTCAAGGACCTAAGCTAAAGATCAGGATGTCTTACAGAAGGGAGATCCCCAAGTTAAATAGAGATAACTTCAAGGCATAGTAGGAACTCATGAGACTGCACTTGACAACCATTGGAGATTAAGGTCTAAAGTACCTAGACACCAAATATACAACATCTGCTGAAACTATAACTATTGAAGAAATTGTAGAGAAGAAGAGTCATAACATTATGATGATTGATATTGCTTCATCTCTAAATTATGTCAAATTTAATGAAGTCAAAGACTATGGAACTTCTCATGAGATGTGGATCAAGTTGAAAGCCATCTATGGAGGAGATGATAATGTAAGAAGAGCTAAAGCTGAAAGTCTCAGAGGGGAATTTGATCAAATAAAGATGAGAGAAGATGAGAACATTGCAAAGTATAGTGTGTTGGAAATATTCAAGATATAATAGGTTACTAAGAGGGGAGGGGTGAATCAGTAACAATAAATTTTTTAAGTCAATTCAGAATAACCATATACAACATTCACTCATCTAGCCTGCTGCATAAAAGAACTATTAAACATTTAAACCATATATGAACAGAGATTTGGTGACCCAGAAACCTTCCAAAATAGAAAGTAAAACTGGGGTGGGGATGATACCCACAAAGCTTTGTTACTGCAGTATGAAGTTGGCCGGTTAAGGCTTACAATGATCACTTCTGGTGATCTGCCTTGTTAGGAGCACAGAGGATTGCTAGATCCACCTTATTAGAGGATTTACAAACATACTTTACAAGTATGCACTCTGTTAGGAGATTTGAATAAAGACGGTTAAGTCTACCTTGTTAAAGGATTTACAATAATGATTCACCTGTTAGGATGAAGCAACAGATCAACTTACAACTTGACTGGATTCTTTATTGTAGATCACCTTTTGTGATTGATGAAATCATTTCTGCTCCTTGTAGACTTTGTTGAGTATTCTTTACTGCTAATGAATTTGCATTATCATAATTCCATATATTCCACTTCTCATATCATATCTTATGTCCCTTTTTTGTGCAATATTCTATATCTTTTTTTTGAATGATATAATACATTACATATATATACCATTCCAATAATTATTCATGCAAGGTCGGCCAAACACAAGTAAACAAAATATAACTGAGTCAGCCAAATAGTAAAATAAAATTGAGTTCTTCAGACAGACTTGATGACCTTCTAATATGCGGCATCCACTATGTTACTCGGCATCGTCATGCACTCAGTAGAGGTAGGGGCTCGGTTCATACTAGTCATACAACATTGCCTAGAACTCGGTAACCATTGGTGACTCGGTAGATATAGTGTCACTCGGTAGAAACTAACTTCTTTGTTAACCTCCTGAGCTCGATTATCACTGAGTCCTTCTTCACTCGGTCATCACTGAGTGCTTCCTCACTTGGTTAATACTGAGTGCATCTTTACTTGGTTAACACTAAGTGCATCTTCACTCAGTTAACACTAAGTGCATCTTCACTCGGTTAACACTAAGTGCTTCTTCACTCGGTTAACACTAAGTGTGTCTTCACTCGGTTAACACTAAGTGCTTCTTCACTCGGTTAGAACTATGTCTTTGATGCTCGGTTTGGACTGTATCTTCGACACTCGGTTTGAACTGTGTCTTTAGTGCTTGGTTTGAACTGTGTCTTCAGTGCTCGGTTTGAATTGAGTTGCCATCACTCGATCTGAACTGTATTACTCAGTGCTCGATTAGAACTGTGAGATGAGTGTTGTCACTAATGGAAAATAACTTTATGCCAACAATCTTCCCCTTTGGCATTAGTGACAAAAGCAATTATGATTCAAAATTTATGTGCAAAAATTGACATAAAGTTCTGAATTTTCAAAATTGATCTTTGCAAGTCTTATTACACATATCTTTCTTACATGTATCTCCCCCATACAATATGCACAGTTTACACATATGTCTTGCACAATTATCTCTTGGAGTGTGCTATCTCCCCCTTTTTGACAATAATGCCAAATTAAACAATATATATTTACACAGAGATTCCAAAATGAGAGATAAACTCAGAATGTACCTTGAGAATAAGAGCCAATGTCTTATCCCAATTTTCTTGCAAAAGTTTGCTGGTGGAGAGTGCTATTTGAACTTCTACAGAGAGTTCAATCATATGATCTGCAATTGAGAAGTTTTTGTCATGAATCAATGTTTTGGAATGGGAAATATGCTTCTGGATTGTGTCCATGACAGGAAGGATCATATTTTGGATGTCAATCAGAGTACACCTGATCCTTGCTTCCTTTCTGAACAATTCTGCCTATTTCTCTGACAAAAATCTTATTCTGAGATGATGGGATGAACTTGAACTGTGGTCAAGCTACAACATTTGGGCACTGACCTTCATATCCTCATCAATTTTATTCAACTTTTCTTTGATTTCCTTAGTATACTCGGTAACATCACAAAGTTTTCCAAAAAGTGAAGTTACATTATTAAAAGAATGTTCAAAATTACTCAAAATTGCAGACAATTCTACCTGTTTTAATGCAATATGCTGAGCAATGTGCTCAAGCACCTTATTGTCAAATTTCTTCTCTGCCTTTTTAATCAATTTTTCTTGGTCAGAGGTATCCTCATTGAATTTATATAAAGCCTCTTCTAACTAAATAAAAATGTTTTGAGTAGAATCTACTTCAACACCTATAGCCTCTGTTAGAATATTTTTAGCACTTTCAATAATACTATATTCCTGGTCTCTCTCATGCCTCAGTTGTTTTTGCCTTGCCTTCTGCTCTAATAGTTGACTGATCATTCTCATTTCATCAACTGATGCAGTATCCAAATCTATCTTAGGAATGACAATGTCCTTATCCAAGTCTATTTCCTCATCCACTGCCTTGCTGGAAAACATGTATCTCTTTGCTTTTCCTGCAGTGACTTCACCTTTTCCCTTTGAAACTGAAACAGTAGTTGATGAGGCTAGACTGGCTGACAAAATTGGAATAGGACTAACTAGAGGAAGACTGAGAGAAGTGCTAATAGTATCAAAAATTGATGTTCCTCCCAAGATTGATGTACAGGTTGGAATGGGAGAACTAACAGATGCAAAAATTGGAGCAGATGAAATTGTCGAAATTGAAGTACCAGTGGGTACATTTACTGTACACTCTACAGTAGAAGTTGATATGCTTGATGAACTTACTACTGTAGCTGATGATGACTTGGTCAATGAAGATGGTTGCAGCTTGGTTGATGAAGTGGTAGAAACTTGCATAGATGGTACTCAGAGCTGAGAGGAGACAGGTGAAGATTGAGCAATTGATAAAGCTGTTGTGCACACAATCTCACCAGTAGAAGCTATCTCCACAGTTGATGTAGTTGGTTTAGGTGGAGAGTGAGGAAGAGATGCAATGACTTTGGCTGCAATTTTTACAAGATCATCTTCCTCCTTAGCTTGTTTAGCTTCTTCTTCCTCCATTTCATCTTCCTTGTCTTCTTCCTCAACATTTATCATCATTGAAAGAAGATCCCCTGGAATATCTTCAATATCATCATCATCACTGCTGTCATTGTCCTTGATTTCAACAATATCCTCACTGGATTTATGTAGATGATAGATATTTTTCCACATGTTTGTTGCATTATTTACAACATGCTCAATGTCTTTGATTAGTATCAAACAAGTGTGGAATCTAATCATCATATTACCTTCATGATCTTTTAGCGATTTCTTCACTTCTGCATTAGTGAGACTCGGCAGGAGATTCTTCAGGGTTTGCTCAAAGATATCCTTGACAGTCTTGATTGCAGTTTCCCATCTTGGTTGCAACCTCTCCAATAGCTCTTTAGGGATCTAAGAGGAAATATTGTCCAGAGAGTATTTCCATCTTCCCATTTTACTCAATACCACTTCCTCAATCTGCATTTTCTCCTGTTCTGTTCTTGTTTCAAACTTCAATGCTTTGAAGTTTGTGAAGCTAGCACCTACTTCTAATTCCTTCAACCTTGCCTCAAATGTGAGTGAAGGCTTGAAAAGTACAGGTTCCTTCTTCCCCTATCTTGTTCTCCTGGAGAAGACTGCAGTAGCTTGCTTTTTAAGTTTGGTGATAATCACCTTACCTTTCTTCTGTTGAGGCTCCTCTTCTTTTTTTGACTTGATTTCCTCTTCTTCTTCATCATCTTCTCCTTTCCCTTCAGTAATCATCAGAGAACCAACTTCTATTTTTAGCTTTGCAATCTTCCTCTTTCCTTTGCTAATGACCTGAGGGATTTTGATTTGAAGCTCAATTCTGGCCTTAGCTTCATCATAAGTTCCAAAGACTGGTTGCTTTGGGTCTACTGGTTCATTCACCAGTGCTTCTATGATATCTCTGGTTTCATCAATATTGACCTCATAAGGAAGAGGTTTCACCCATGCAACTCGGGGCCTGACTGCCTGTATGTATACTTTGTCACAATCTACCATAAAGCATACATCTTCTTTGTATTCCTCAACCAGTTTAGGTGGAGTCTGGAACCTATTCTTCATTCTTTCCTTAAAATCTTCAAAGTAATTATCCAAAACACTGTCAAAAATTTCACCTAACTCTACAATGAACTCATTTATTTGATAAAGAACGGGAATATCTTTTCCCCATATTACTAATCCTTTTGATGGAAAAGAATTTTGAACATAGAAAAATAAACAGATCAAAAGTGAACCGAATTTGCAGGAGTTGTTCTTTGAAGTCCTTATGCTTTCCATATTTTTATTAAATTGAGACAAAAGCAATTCAGACAGATCAAACTCAACATTCTTCTTTACTACCTTATATGCTAAATCTACTGCTTCACAAGGTACATTGTTTGGATGGCTCGAATTGTAAATTTTATGAGCGATGACGTGAATACCAAATCTTAATTCAGCGTCAGCTACTATACTGAGCTTAAGTCCTCTACCATCCCATTCTGCTTGGGTTAGCCTTTGCAATTCTTCCCGACCTAGGGTTTTGGTAGACTTAGCTTTGCTCAACATGGGAAGGCCAGTAATCTCATTAATCATTTTCTTTGTGATAAGCACTAGTTGCTCTAACCACAATTGCTCGTTGTGAACCCAACTGAGTACATACCTAACCTATTTAACTTGAAAATTCCTTGGCAAATGTGAAATGTGGGTTAACCCTTTTGTTTCAAGATGCTTATGCTTGGGTTTCAAATTTCCATCTATGCTCATTTCTCCTAGGGCATTATCAATTTCTAGGTTTCCAAGTTCTTGAATGGAACATTTGAAATGAGAGCGAATGTCATTAATAAGGAGTACCTTTGGAGGAATTTGAGACTAAGCACCGTTAGGATCAAGTGATTCTGCAATTGTTGGTGCCAATTTGAAGTTCGGTGCCTTCCATTCCACACCTTTAACCAGCATTTCTGAGCCTCTCTTTGCCTTGGAGTTGCTACTTTTGGATGCTTGGTACGAAAAATTCATCATAAATGCTTGGTACGACGATAGATGAAATGACAAGTTTTCATCCACTTGCTTGATAGATACTATCAACTCGGTGATCAAAAGAAAACATTGATGTACTGACCTAACTTAGTAAGGTCACGAACTAACCTTGCTCGGTTGATATAACTCGGTAAGTGAAACTTTATTGCACCCGACCGAACTCGGTTAAGTCTAGGATCAAAGTGTATCTGAATACTGTTCTGATCATCTTTCTTCTTGTGGAACTATTTAGGATAATTCTTGGAAGATGTAGTTCCATACTTTCTTCTATGAAAATTAATCGAAAATGGTGGAGTCACTCATTTCTTGAGTGATATTGCCATTGCTGGACTTATCTTGTTCTGTAGATTTTGGAATCCACTGTTGCTTCATTTGCTTCCAAATGTTGTCTGCTTTGATTTTCTTCTCATCTTCAATTCTTTCTATATTCATGCAATTTCTAGCTATATGACCAAGTTTTGAACATGTATAGCACCTTACAGTAGTGTCCTTCCTCCTTAGGTGATGTTTTGCACAATTTATGCCAGTATGTCCATATTCTCCACAATAGTGACATCTACACTAGGTGTTGTAGTCCCATCCAAATAGGGCTTTGACAAGTTGTTTAGCTGGATCGAATGATTTGGATCTACATTGGAATGCCTTGTGACCATGTTTTTTGCATTTGTGACAGTTGCCTTCAAATTTTGGTTTTTCTTTGCACTCATTTGCTTTGTGACCATGCTGATTGCAATTGAAGCATTTACCATTGAATTTTACTTTTACATTGCTCCAGCATTTGTTTGATGTATGACCTAACTTTCCATAGTGATCACAAGTGGGTTTTTGATTCCTTTGTTCACCTTGTTTGGAGGATTCACCTTCTTCCTTGTAACCAATACCAGCTTTACCTTTATGTCTATAAAGATTTTCCTCATTTTGTTGATTTAATTGATTCATATCTGCTTGGGATTTCATCATTCTTTCATTGACTTACCTTTTAGAAATTAGATCATTTTCCAAGCTTTCATTGATTTGTCTCTTAGTTCTTAAATCATTCTGTAGACTTTCATTGATTTGCTTTTCAGTGTTTAAATCATTCCTTATTCTTTCATTTTGTACTCTGAGAATCCTGATTTCTTCATTTGCATTAGAGAGTTGGTCTATAAGGTCTTCATGCTGATGGGATTGATTATGAATTTTATGGCTTTTATGTTCCAATTCTTCTTGTAGTTTGTTTCTTTGTTCCAAAACTTCACATAGCCTAATTGACTGTATTTCTTGCTCTCTTTTAAGCTTTCTTACCTCTTCTTGTAGAGATCCATTCTTTTCTAAAAGTTCTTTGATTGCCTTGTCAACTTCTTCTGAACTACTTGATGGTAACAATTCTTCAATCTTTTCTTCAACATAGTGATGGTCATTCATTTGTCTTGCAAGTTCCTTTCTTCTTTTTAGGGATTGAGAAAGATGCTCCTTTGCTTCTTTGAGTTGAACCATGGCCATTTCTAGATCTAACTTTTCATTTTCAATAACTTTCTCCAGTCTGAATATCTCCATAACTTAGATCTTTGCTCAAGCTGTCAAACTTTTTCTTGAGAACCAAAAAGCTCTGATACCAATTGTTGGAAATATTCAAGATATAATAGGTTACTGAGAGGGGAGGGGTGAATCAGTAACAATAAAACTTTTAAGTCAATTCAGAATAACCATATACAACATTCACTCATCTAGCCTGCTGCATAAAAGAACTATTAAACATTTAAACCATATATGCACAGAGATTTGGTGACCCAGAAACCTTCCAAAATAGAAAGTAAAACTAGGGTGGGGATGATACCCACAAAGCTTCATTATTACAGTATGAAGTTGGCTGGTTAAGGCTTACAATGATCACTTTTGGTGATCTGCCCTGTTAGGAGCATAGAGGATTGCTAGATCCACCTTGTTAGAGGATTTACAAACATACTTTACAAGTATGCACTCTGTTAGGAGATTTGAATAAAGATGGTTAAGTCTACCTTGTTAAAGGATTTACAAGAATGATTCACCTTTTAGGATGAAGCAACATATCAACTTACAACTTGACTGGATTCTTTATTGTAGATCACCTTCTATGATTAATGAAATCATTTCTGCTCCTTGTAGACCTTGCTGAGTATTCTTTACTGCTGATGAATTCACATTATCATAATTCCATATATTCCACTTCTCATATCATATCTTATGTCCCTTTTTTGTGCAATATTCTATATCTTGTATATCTTTTTTTTGAATGATATAATACATTACATATATATACCATTCCAATAATTATTCATGCAAGGTCAGCCAAACACAAGTAAACAAAATATAACTGAGTTGGCCAAATAGTAAAATAAACTCGAGTTCGTCAGACAGACTTGATGACCTTCTGATATGCGGCATCCACTACGTTACTTGGCATCATCATGCACTCGGTAGAGGTAGGAGCTCGGTTCATACTAGTCATACAACATTGCCTGGAACTCGGTAACCATTGGTGACTCGGTAGATATAATGTCACTCGGTAGAAACTAACTTCTTCATTAACCTCCTGAGCTCGGTTATCACTGAGTCCTTCACTCAGTCATCACTGAGTGCTTCCTCACTCAGTTAATATTGAGTGCATCTTTACTCGGTTAACACTAAGTGCATCTTCACTCGGTTAACACTAAGTGCATCTTCACTCGGTTAACACTAAGTGCTTCTTCACTCGGTTAACACTAAGTGCATCTTCACTTGGTTAACACTAAGTGCTTCTTCACTTGGTTAGAACTGTGTCTTCGACGCTCGGTTTGGACTATATCTTCGACGCTCAGTTTAAACTGTGTCTTCAGTGCTCGATTTGAACTGTGTCTTCAGTGCTCGGTTTGAACTAAGTTGCCATCACTCAGTCTGAACTGTATTACTCAATGCTCGGTTAGAACTGTGAGATGAGTGTTGTCACTAATGGAAAATAACTTTATGCCAACATAGTGACAGAATCAAAGCCAGTGTTTGTGCAATCAAAGCTTTAGGAGGAAATATTGAAGATGAGACAATGGTAAGTAAGTTTCTCAGAACACATCTTCCTATATATGCAATCAGAGTATCAACAATTCAAGAAATGAGATGCTTTGGATAATGAAAGTTGGATTGAAGTTATGAATGAAGAGATAGAACATATAGAAAGGAACACAACTTGGACTCTTGTCCCTAGACCCAAGGATAAGAATATAATTCACACAAAGTGGGTTTTCATAAATAAGTTGAATGAAGATGTAGAAGTTTCTAGAAACAAAGCAAGGTTAGTAGGTAAAGACTATTCTCAAGATGAAGGTATTGATTATGGTGAAACATTTTCTCCTATTGCAAGATTAGAAGGTTTTATAACTTTACTTGCTTATGCTACACATAAAGGATTTAAAGTTTGTCAAATGGATGTGAAATTGATATTCTTGAATGAAATTCTTGAAGAGGAAGTTCATATAGAATAATAAGAAGGTTTTCTAGATCCTAGCAAAAAGGATATGGTTTGTAAACTACACAAGGATGGACTCAAGCAAGCTCCCAGAGTTTGGTATGAAAGACTTCATAACTACTTGATAAAGATTGGTTTTCAAAGAAAAAATGATAACAATAGCTTGTATATCAAAGAAGGATCAAACAAGAAAATTGTATTGGCATAAATCTTTGTGGATGACACATTGTTTAGTAGAAATGATGACTTGTGCAAAGCCTTTTTGGAAGAGATGAGTAAATAATTTGGATTGTTCATGTTTGGAGAGATAAAATTCTTTTTTGGATTGTAGATCCAATAGAAGAAAGATGGTATCTACATTATTCAATCCAAATGTATCAAGGAGATACTAAAGAATTTTGGAATGAAAGATTCAAGACTAGCTGGAACACCTATGTCTACTGGACATAAGATTTACAAGAATGATGATTCTAAGAAGGTAGATAAGACCACATATAGATCAATGATTGGAAAATTGCAATATGTAGTGCATACAAGGCCTCATATTGCATTAGCAGTTAGTATGGTGGCAAGGTTCTCAACAAATCCTAAAGAAAATCACATGATGAAAATCAAGAGAATCATGAAGTATCTAAAGGGTATTGAAGAATATGGATTATGGTACAAGAAAGGAGACAATCTAGATTTGAAAGCCTTCATAGATGTTGATTGGGAAGGAAATGCTGATAATAGGAAGAGCACTAGTGGTGGAGCATTCTTTCTTCGTAAAAGACAAGTGTCTTGGACAAGCAAGAAGCAAAATTACATTTCTCAGTCTACAACAAAGGCAAAGTATGTTGTAATAGTAGTTAATTGTTCCAATGTTGTTTGGTTCAAACAACTGTTGGAAAATATGAAGATAAAGATCAAGGTTCTAGTGGTTATCTTTTGTGACAACACTAGTGCAATTAATATATCAAAGAATCCTGTGATGCATACCAAGACCAAGAACATTGCTATAAAATATCATTTTCTAAGAGAATTGGTGCAATATAAAGAGGTAAGATTGGGATATGTGAATACTAAAGAAAAAATTGTAGACATATTCACTAAACCTTTACCTAAGGATGCATTTTTGTATCTAAGAGATAAGTTAGGGGTTATTCCTCTATCTGACTCTCACTAAAATGAAGTTTAGTGATGCCTCAATCAAAGCATGTTGAATATTAGTTAGGTGATGTAAAGTATTGAAAAGGGTAAAATGCATATGAATCAGTACACAGGGTATACTGATATTCACTGAATATTGTCTTTGACATCAGATGTCAAAGAGGGAGAGTTTGCTATCATATTCACATAAAAATTCTAAAGGGAGAGTTCTATGATAAGGGAAAATTTGCAGAGATGTAAAAGAGGAAGAACTATTTGTTTAAAGATGTCAAAGAGGGAGATTTTTCTATCATATTATTTTATATATATCAAAGATGTCAAAGAGAGAGAATGAACTTGGTCTAATATGAAAGAGGCAGAGTTTGCTATCAGAAGATGTTGAAGACAAAGTTTTCTGACAGAGGGAGAAACTAAAGGTAGAGGGAGTTCACACTCATAGACGAAGTTCTCATGGATGAGAATCAAAATGAAATTAAGGATATTTTCCTTACTTTATTTTTCTTTAAAATTTCATTGTAATATGACATGTTGTGTTGCCATCAATGCCAAAGAGGGAGATTGTCGTAAATAATTGGTTAATTGTATATTTTCTTTGATGTTACACAAAATGTCATATACTTTCCAGTCAATATATGTCGAGCTCACTTGGGTGATGAAGAGAGTTTCTTATGTTTTCCAAGCATTCTAAATTTTTCCAAGTTTAGAAGGTAGTGACTATCGAGTTCACTCAGGCATCAAAGAAAAGATCACAGAAGTTGAGTGTTAACCAAGTTCACTTGGGTAATAAAGGAAATGTTGAAAGGAACCAGTGTTAATCGAGCTCACTTGGTTACCAAAGGAACTTTGTAAAGATGCAACATTAATTAAGTTCACTTAGTTAACATAGGAAAATTACTTCTAAGTTAGTATGTACTAAGCAGGGTCAACTTATGAAGGATTTTCTTATTTTGGCATATTAAGTTTAATGGATTTGTTTGTTGGTTCTAGCCAACTAAGGAGATGTATATTAATTATTCTAAGTTTTAATCAAGCCAACTTGACAATCCACAAGGTATAAATATAAGGTCAAGTTAAGGATTGAAAGTGTGTAAGTGAATAGAAGAATAGAAGATGATTAGAGTAAGCGAATCAGAAGGATAAGTAGAATATCTTTGTGGAGCTGAAAAGATATATTTGATAAGAAAGTATCAAGTATACCAGCAAGAATTAAGATCTATAATCAGCAATTCAGTTGCATTAGAAATTAGGTCATCTCATTGTTACTCTCTAACCATTGCAGTACTGATCTAAATCTCTTAACAGAGTTGGCTTAAAAACTATTTCTAAATCGTATAACAAGGTGGCACTTCTAGATTGAAGTGCCTAAAGTCCTCTAACAAGGCCACTTCTAATAGGGTAACAGGTTCACACCTAACAATGCATTTTGTAACCTTTAACAAGGTTGGCTCCTAACATGTCTCACTTTAGAAGAGTGAAAATTAGTAACTAGTTGCAATTGGTGGTTCTTCCCAAATTGGGTTTCCACATTAAATCTTGGTGTCACTTGTGTTCATGTTATTTATTTTATGTGTATACAAATAAATTTATTAAGGTTAATCACATTAAACATCTTAAGATTTGCATGTTAAGAATTTGCCGAGTTACATTTGTTATTTTAGTGCTTATCAAGTTACAACATAAACCAAGTGCCTGTGTGTTTTTCAAGAAATAGTATTTTTAGTAGTGTTTGTGTTTTGAGCTAACATCCAAGGGATTTGGGATTTATTTTAGTGGTAATTGATTCACCCCTCTCTCAGTTACTCCTCTTATATTTCCAATAATCTATAACATACAACAAGCCAAAATCTTTATTGACTAGGTTTTTTTACAAGCAAGGTGAATACATACATTTAACTTGTTTCATTTACATACATTTACATTTCTCAATTTAAGGTTGATTCCTTAATCTAGGATTTGACCAAGGAAAACCCTCATCCACTCAACAACAAAAACCTCCATTTTATGAGTTTTGGAGAATGATAGTGAAATTGTGATTACAAATCTAGAAATAGCTCCCCAAAGTATTGTTGATGAATTCGGGTCAAACTTGTTATAGTGCCCTAGGAAAATAATGACATCATGGGAATAATTTTTGAAAAATTAACACCAAGTTGACTTGCTCTCTACTCCTCAACCAAAATATTAGTTTTTGGCTTTTTTTTTTATAGGGTTTTCATTCTATTCATGGATCTACAATTAGATATTTAGTTACATGTCTAGATCTGCACTTTTCAATGCTAAAACATAGCTTCCTCTATGCATTTTAAGGTGATTCATCCATCTTCATTTTAATCTATAAATTTAGCATGAATTTGAATCTCAATTGGGCTGATTATATACACTTGACATCTAGATTTATATTGCTAGTTCAATTAGTTTAATTTTGCATACACATTATCACACAAGGGCTAAAGAGAGTATATCCATATATTGCATTCTTTTTCATAATTCAAATTAAGTATTGGCACCCCTTCCTCTGAGCCTTTCTAATCTAATTTGGATTCAAAGAGGAATTATATTTTGAGATTCCCTCTTTTCCTGCACATACATTTTGAATGCTTTAGTGTTGAAGTGGAGGCCTACATCCTATTAAAGAACTTTTATTTCTCCTCTAAACAAAAGGTACAAAGGGGCACATGTTATTAGATATTGGTATCCACTAGATTATTGTTAGCCAAGAAGTGTTCTTTAATGTAAATGTACCAAAAGGAGCTCAAGAAAAATAAGGTACTAAAGTTATTCTAGTTATAGTGGAAAAATATATTGTTCATCTAAAAGTTCTAAATGAAGAACGATTAGAAGATCATGTAATTGAAAAACAACCATATGAGCCATAGGGTGAAGTATCACATATTATAAGAATTTCTAGTAGAGAATTTAAAGAACCTAAAAGGTACTCTCCTCTTTTTAATTTTTCTTAGGCATTACTAATGGATCTTGGTAAATACACTCCATATTAGGAGGCTTGTAAAGCAAAATGTGCATATAAATGGAATGTTTCTATGGAAGAGGAGATGGAATCTTCTCACACAATAGGACTTGGGAGCTTGTCTCATTACCTACATGAAAAAAACCATTATCAAAACAAGTGAGTATTCATAATTAAAATAGTTTTAAATGATAATTTAGAGAGATAAAAATTGTAATGGTGGTGAAGGGGTTTCTCTGAAATATGATATAGCTTTTAATTTTTTTTTTCACTAGTTGGATTTTTGAGTAATGTCAAAGTTGTTGTTGTGGTTTCACACCACACACTCCATTTTTGACTTCTGAAATGGGGACCCTTTTTTGTTTTTTTTTTAATTATAGGGACTTGCTCCTTAGAACGAGGTATCTTCTAAGACACCTTGGGGAGCAGAACTACTGTGGCCTAGATTTAGGAAGTTGGGAAACACTCATTGTCTGGGATCTAGAAAGAAGAAGGGTGAATTTTATGCACTAAGGTATATGTGCATACCTTGGACACATACAAACTTGCACAACTATATGAGGTTGTCAACTTCCCCTTGTCTTCATTTGGCAACAAGTGCTAAGGTGTGCATTTTGTACACTTGCACACCTTAGTAAGTTTCGCATCCCCAAACCTCCATGCCTATAAATAGTGGTGTAGGGGAACCTAGGTGGGCTCTTAGGATATTTTTTCTTGTAGTGGTGCTAGTGACACTACTGGGTGAATAATAGGGTTAACCTAATCCTAGGTTGAGGTGAGTTAAGGTGTGAAAGCCTAATAAGGCCTAAATTGCTCATTGTTGCTTAATTAGGTCAAATTGAGCATCTTTGTGTTTAGAAGGGTAGAAAGGTAAAATAAGAATTTTTAGGGTCTTCTTACATGTTTTGAATCCAATTAATTCTTTTGGAAAAGTTTGGCAACCTTTGGATCAAGTTTGAGGGTCAAACACTCAAAGATGTAAAAATTGCTCAAAAATTGTCAATGTTGTGATTGACAACATTGACAAGTTTTTGTTGCATTCTAGAAAATTTGTATTTAGGAGTAAATAACTATCTAAAATAGTTAGGATAGAAGTTGGTATGGGTTTATAAGGCCATCCTCTATCTTTTGACAAGGTTGGAAGTTTGAGTAATTCTGGTGTGTATGAACTGTCAACAAGTTAATTAATTATAGTTTTATGCTTTTGAGGATCTTGGCATTTGAATGGATTGAATTTGAATCTATAGTGTTGAAAAGTGTTAAAGGAGTTTTATTTGTGTTTCTATACATTTTTATTTATTGTTTTTGTGATATTTTAGTTTCTTGAATAAATTTTTTGTATTATGTTAACTTGTTTTGAATCAAGTGCTTGAGCAAAATGGAGTCATAACTCCCTCTCCCACTGTAGGATCTATACTATCTCTTGGGATTTGGGAGATGATTCCTTTTACATATTGTATAGTGAAGGAGGGGCTGCGGGAAGCAAGGTAAGCATTTTTATGGTATAGTTTGCATCAATAAAATTTTGTGGAAGGTAGTAGCATGTGTGGAGAAGACACAAAATCTATGGGAGGCATTAGTGAATGCTCCATGAAGGGTAATAATTCATTATTTTTTAGACTAGTTTAAGGTCTTGTAAACCCTACTTTTTAGGCTAAAATTGTGGTCGTACTATACAAATTAGTTGGAAACTCAAGAACACCATAATCCTTAAGATCTATAAAAAGAGTATTAGTCTCATGAGTTATTTCACCCCCTTGTTAAAGAATTTTTAGTATTGTGGGAAACTAGGTGACATAGGGGAAACTTGGATAACTAGAGCCAAGGTACACCCAGCTATCAAAGTCACCTATAAGAGTAAACACAACAGAAAAAAACACAAAGAACAAAAACCAAAGGAGATAAAAGAGCCAAAGTGCTTTATAGATTCATCAAATCATCAACATACATGCCCAGCTATAAGGCCTTCTAGATTACAACCAATATTACAATTCAAAATTCAATCTTCAATGATAAACTTCACATTCCAACTTTTCTACTGCTCTTAATGATCTCCTCCCCTCCTAAGACTACCCAAGACCCCTTTAAATACTTGTATAGCCGCAAGTCGGCCTATTACAAATTACCAACCAAAATAAACACTTACATTAAATGCAAACCAAGCCATAAGTTGGCTGTCAACCAATACACATCACAAAATTAAATAATCAAGGTTAGCCCGAATTGGAACTAGACATAGTCAATTTAGTAAAAGAAGACCCAAAACAATAATAGCACTCAAAAGTGCTTGGTTCATACACAAACTTAGCAAACATCATGAACTCGACAAACATTGTAAACTCAACAAACACTAGGAACTCAAAAAACATTATAAACTTGACAAACACTAGGAACTCGACAAATATTATGGACTCAACAAACACTAGGAACTCAACAGACACATAGAATTTGAAAACAATTATGAACTCAACATCCCTAGGAACTCAACAATGCAAGGCATTGCAACTCGGTAGTGACTAAGGACCTAGAAACAACAAAGAAACAAGGTACACATGTTAGATAGAAATGCAACCTAGGATGCTCCTGCATTAGACAATTGAGGTTGAAAGAAATGATTCTCCTGAATCATTGAGATGTCACAACCCGAGTTGAATCTAACTCAGATTGGGAAATCCATGTAGCATCTTCAACTAGCCTATTCTTCCATTTCACCAAGTATTCATAGTAATCTTTTCCTCTTGTGCTCTTACCAACTTTTTGATCCAATATTTGTTCAACCTCTTCAATCTCCTTCTTAAGATAATCACCTAATACAACAACTTCATCATCTAACTCATGATACTTATAAAATTTAGAAACATTAAATTTAGGAGATATATCCATGTAATTGGGTTACTCAACCTCATAAGCATTACCACTATCAAAATTTTTCAAGATTTTACAAGGTATAAAATTCTTCATCTTCAACTTACTATATGTTCCACTAGGAAAACTTCCTTCTTCAAATGAACCATCACCTCATCACTAACTTAAAAATCATGATGACTTATAGACTTATCAATATTCTCCTTATATTTTTGATTACTTTGTTCCAACCTCAACTTCACTTCCTTATGTAAAGAATCCATAAAATCAATAAATTCTACCCCTACAACACTTCTCTTTTCTTCACTAGCAACATCCGTCAATTCATATATTCCTCTAGGCTACATTCTATTAACAATCTCAAAAGGTGTCTTCCCTGTACTCCTATTCATAGAATTATTATATGAAAACTCAACTTGTGTTAACACCAACTCCCAATTATGCAGTTTATCCCCAGCTAAACATCTCAACAAATTACCCAAGCTTCTATTCACAACTTTTGTCTATTCATCTATCTATAGATGGAATGTAGAACTAAAATTCAACTCAGTGCCCATCTTATTCCACAAAATCTTCCAAAAGTAACTAAAAAACTTACTATCTCTGTCAGAAATAATACTTCTTGGTAATCCATGCAACCTAAAAATCTCGTTGAATAAAATCTCAAGAACATGCTCAACATATAACATCTTCTTATAAGGTATGAAATGAGCCATCTTAGAAAATCTATCTACAACAACAAATATAGAATCATACCCCTTTGCTGTCTTAGGTAATCTGAGAGCAAAATCCATACTGATTTCACTCCAAGGTTTCTCATTAATAAAAATAGGTGTATACAAAAAAATATTCTGACTTACTCCTTTTGCAACCTGACAAACTCCATAACTTTTTACAAATTTTTGAACATCTTTATACATTTGTGGCCAATAATACTTATCCTTCAAAAAACTTAATGTCTTATCAATTCCAAAATGTCCAAATAATCTAGCACTATGCTTTTCCTTAGATTGATTTTCATATCACTTCAAGGTATACATAACCAAATTCCTTTGAAAAACATACCTTCTTGAATGAAAGAATCATCATACTTACTCATGTGATCTGATAGGTTAGTGTTGACGTTGAGGTCAAGTTTGTTTATTAGTGACTCACACTTAGTCAATTGGTTAAGTTGCTATTGAGCTTATTTGGTAGTTTTTAGTTTTAACCAATTAATCCAGTTACTATTGAGTTCTATAGTTGCTACCAAATTTTAGAATCTACATTTACTTCACGCTGAGCAATATCTACCATGTTGATCAAAGATAGTGCAAACCGAGCTTCATAGTATCAATCAAGTTGCACAATGTCCACCATGTTTTCTAGTGTCTACCAAGCTCACAAAATTAGTGATGTGAATCTAGTTTTAACCAAGCCAAGGAGTGTTAACCAAGTGATTCATTTTATACTAAGCTTGTAGTGTTAGTATTGATTGAGCCATGTAGTGTCAACCAAGTGATTCAATTTATATGCTGAGTTTTGTAGTGTTCACCATGTCGCAAGTGGTGACTGCATTCAGGCTACTTGGAAGTGATTAATATGAACCGAGCTTCTACATCTACCAAGAGCATGATGATGCCAAGTGTTGACAATGGTTGTCGAGTATTAGAACCTCACCGAGTTTGTCTTCAAAACTTGATGCCAATAGTTGAGCTGACTTTGTGATCTTGATGGAAATCTATTTTGTAGCCAACTTTGATGAATTATGTTTTGGATTGGTATATATGTAATGTATTGTATCACGTCCAAATAAAAAATGAAGTATGAAGTGACTATAAAGAGTAGAAGTGTAAATTAAGAAGGCTACAAGCAATATAAGGGACAACAAAGATTTATCTATCACAACAAGGTGATCTTTACAATTCAAATGTATCTCAACCAACAAATCAGAGTTGTAGATCAGAGATCAACCACTAGTTCATCCTAATAGGTGCATTAGTCAAATCCTTTAGCAAGGTAGACTTGACAGTCTTTGAAAAATCTCTTTATCAAGTGCATAATTCATTGTATGTTTTGTAAATCCTTTTACAAGGTGGACCTAGTAGTCCTTAATGCTCCTAATAAGGAAGATCATCAAAAGTGATCAATTGTAAACTTAACCAACCAACATTATACTACAGTTGTAAAGCTTATGGGTATCATCCTCACCCCAATTTTACTTTTTATTTGGAAGGTTTCTGGGTCACCATATCTTGTTTTAAAGTGTTATAAATGTTTTACTACTTTCATTCTTTCATGCATGCAATTAGATTAGAATATTTTATGAAGGATTAATTGGTGAAATAAGTTGAAGTTTTATTTGTTCATGATTTAATCCCACTCTTAGTAACCTTTCCTACCTCATATTTACAACAATTGGTATTAGAGTACTGTGGTTCTCAGAGAAGAAGTTTAGCAGCTTGAGCAAAGATCAGAAGCAATGGAGGTATACAGGCTATTGAAAATGAAAATTTGGATTTGGAATTAGGTATTGATCAACTAAAGAAAGAAAAGGAGAAACTCTCTCAATCATTGAAAAGCAAGAAAGATCTTGCAGTATAAATGAATGACAATTTCTACATTAAAGAAAGAATTGAAGATATGTATCCAGAAAGAATTTCAGGTGAAGCTGATGAAGTAATCAAAGGAATATTAGAAAATAATTCTAATCTTCAAGAAGAAGTTAGAAAGCTGAAAAGAGAACAAGAAATATAGTTAGTAAGATTATGTTAAATCATGGAAGAAAAATAGCAAAGCCAAAGAAGCGATATAAGGAAAGAACAATGAAATTCAACATCTATCCCTTCAACAAGAAAATTTCATTGATCAACTTACTAATGCAAATGAAGAAATCATGAATCTAAGATTAGAGAATGAAAGATTACAGAATGATCTAAACATTAAAAAATAAACCAATGAAAGAATGTTGAAATCTCAAGCAGACATGAATCAATTGAATAAACAAAGTTAGTATAGACACAAAGGAAAAGCTAGAATAGGATACATAGATGAAGGTGAATCATCCAAGCAAGGAGTTGAAAAGAATAAAAGACCTACTTGTAATCATTGTGGTAATTTAGGTCATACATCAAACAAATGTTGGAGTAATGGTAAGGAAAAATTTAATGAAAAGTTTTAAAATTGCAATAAACATGGTCATAGAGCAAGTAAATGCAAGGAGAAACCTAATTTTGAAGGTAAATGTCACAAGTGCAAGAAACAAAGACACAAATCTTCTAAAAGAAAATCCAAGATATTGAATCTAGTAGAACAAATTGTAAAAGCTATATTTGGATGGGACTACAAACATGGTGTAGATGCAACTACTATGGAGAATTTGGGCACATTGGAGAAAATTGTGCGAAACATCACATGAGGAAAAGAGACACCAATAGAAGATGTTTTATTTGTACAGAACTTGGACACCTTGCCAAGAGCTATATGAACACAGGAAGAATTGAAGATGAAAAGAAAGCTAGCACTAACAATATCAAAAAGTAGGTGAGGTAGCAATGGATTCAAAAATATTTTGAGAATGCATGTCTAAGTCATGAAGTAGATGTCACTCAAGAGTTGGGTGACTCAAGAATCTCAACTTGAATTCCCTATGGGAATAATTGGAATTGAGACTCTGAAGTAGACATATCACATCAATTCTAGCCTTCAAGAAGAAGAGATCCATATCAACATTCAAGATGCAAAGGGATCACTGAGTGATTGCAAAAATTCAAGACCTTAACTGGCTAGGTCGGGTTGCAAGACCCTACCGAGCAAGGTTAGGATAAAATGAAACATTGTGTGGACACTGAGTAATGATAAGTGTAAGAATTTTCCTTAGGGTAAAATTCACCCAAGATCAAAGAACTCAAGCACAAGCACAATAGTAGACTAGAAAGAGTATGATCAGAATATCAATATGTATTCGATTCAATGTAAAAGTACACCATGAGTGCCTGTATATAAAGGCCTCTAGAATGCTTCTAGAATGCATAGGAATAAAAAACATGATAAGTCATACAACTAGGCACATGTCTACTGGGTGTGGGTTATCTTCCATTAAGCACAAGAGTAAGTGCGATGATGAGAGGATATGCCTACAAAGGTGTAGCACACAAAATAATGTTGTAGAAACCATGTGCTGAATTAGGAGTGTGAATAACTATGTTGTCTACATGACAAATCAGTTAATTATGCGAACTCTAGTGTTGTAGACACCATGTGCTGAATTAGAGTTGCTTACTTCTGTGTTGTCAACATGACAATTCATAAGAGTATGCAAACTCCTAAGTGTCTCACCAAATAAATAATAAAATAATGCATAATAATAAAATAATACATTAACCTACGTAAACTTAAGTAAAGTGTAATAAGTAAATACTTATTTCTTGCAATATGCACAAAAAAGTTTGTCCTTATTTTCATTACTTACCTTCTTATTGGAAGAAGAATTGCCTTGTTGTGAGGAGGATTGTTGTGTCTTAGATTGTGATTTTTGCTTCCACTACTTTTTCTTGTTGTTGTTAGAGCTTTTTCCTCCTTGACTTGATTGGGTCTCATCACTAGCCACCAATTCTTTGGTCTTTGATGACATGAGAAGTCCCATATCTATCAAGTTAGATTATTCAAAGATCAACATCTCTACAAATACATCAAATATAGGCTCTTGGAAAGCACTTCCCATGGTCAACCTGTGAGTGTTATAACTCAAGAAAAAGGAAGCATACTCTGAAGGTAGCCTCTTTAGGATGTGATGAATCAACTTATCATCCTTCATGGGATTACCAAAATCTTTGAGTAGTGCTCTAAATCATTGGCTTTGTTGATATAATCTTGAATTGTATCAAAATTCTTTGGATCCAAGAGAAGTAGATAATCCTCAAATTTGTGTCCCTTTTCCTCATCCACCTTACCATACAATGATTCAAGTTTGTACCAAGTAGGTTTAGCTTCCTTCAAAACTAGAAATGTAGAAGAAGAGATCTCTATGTACATAACTCTTGATAATTCCTAAAGCTTGTTGGTCTTTAGTTTTCTTATCAATGAGTGCTATAGCATCAACGAGTTTGGGAATTGTACCATCAACATAAAGACTTAGATATTTTTCCATTAATCTACTCCATACAATATCTTTCGATGTAGAATAATTGTGTGAAGTTAGAAGTGGACCTTTAGGTGAACTCATGATTTAGAAAAGTAAAAGAGCACAAAAGAGAGAGAAAAGAACACAATACACCCCTCCCCCCCCCCTGCATCAAAAATAAGAAAGAAAAGAAGAAGATTCTTTTGGAACTTTATATGTAGTGCATGTACAATAGGCCACTTTTCAAGGCCCAAATCTATCACTAAGCATTGTAGCTCAGATGTACAACAATTCTAAAAAGTAATAAAAGCAATACAATGCAAAAAGGGCCCTAAGTATGAAAGAAAGATTTTTGTCAAGAAAATCCTATAATTTGATTATAGATTTGGAAAGAAGACAAAAAATAATGCACTTTCAAAAAAAATGGAACCTGAAAATGTGTCCAAATGAGTCTGTACAGAGTGTTTCAAGTTGCAAAATGTAGGATTGGACAGGTTTAGTCACCAAAAAATGCAATTTTTGACAAATCCTTACACCAAAACTAGAAAAGAATACCACCACCAAAATTTTTAGGAAATTCTACCCAAAATAAGAAAAATTGCACCTGATTTGGAGTCTAGATGATTGAGTTATGGCCTACCAAAGTCAGACTATCAAATCAAAACTACATCTGGAGAGGGGTCAGGGCAACAAACTATGAGCTTAAATTGGTCAAATGGCCATTGCAATAGTTCAAAAATTCCTGGGAATGATGATCACACAGACATCAAATTTAACATTGTGAAATATTGACGCAAGCAAAAAATCAACCCTCCTAGTGATATGGTAGATGATGTCAACAGATGATGTTAGCTGTATACTATATGGATTGGTACAATTAGAACACATGGAAGTGTACAGATGCAAGCTAGCGTGGCTGCTAGCATGGACTATACAGATCAACATTGGCAAACATTGACGTGTCATGGGTCCAAGTGTTGACTGGGGTGGCCCACGTGGAAGACATGTGGCTGTTGTGTTGGCAGAAGGGAGGCTATTGATGTTTCATGGGTTATCTTTAGACTAGGTTTATGTGGCAGACAGGATAGATGGGGGATGGATCCACATGGACTGGTATCACTAGAAAAAATGAAGTCGCCTATAAAGGTGCAACAACCAAAGTTTATGAACCACCAGGAGGGCTTATCACCATTGGGAATCCCTTTAGCATTGCTGGGATCCTTCAATGCCATCGGGAAGGGTCAAGTGGTACTGGTGTTATATTTTTTTGTCTTATATGTGTGGGGATTCAAATTTTGGATAAGTTTAAAACTGCCAAGCAACAGGTTGTAACGTGATGTGAAGCCATCTGCCGGTTGAATATGCTAACCGATTGGGGGTGTATGCTGGCCAATCAGGGGTGTATGCCAGAAAGTAGCTGGATATGTGGAATTTTGTTTGTACTTGCAAATATTTCTAAGAAAGGAGTATGCTCTATAATACTGAAATATTCTATGGGTACACAATTTTTTTCTTTTCCAAACTTGTAAATCACACCTTCAGGTGCCGATTTACAAAAAAAATTGCCTCAAAATTGACTTTGGCGTAGGGTAGACAAATTTATATCCAATTTTCACCGAATCAATGTTTTGGATGTAATGGTGAGGTCTATTCTAGCTCTAGACACTCCCAATGACTACAATACTCTGGATCTAGACTGAGGTGCTAAAGCAACAATGGTCTTGAATGGCTATGTGAAGAGAAATTCTCCAAGCTTTGATACCATGTAAAAATTTGTGTTAGGGTAGGATTCACCCAAGATCAAAGAACTCAAGCACAAGCAGAATAGTAGACCAAAAAGAGTATGATCAAAATATCAATATGTATTCGATTCAATGTAAAAGTACACTAGGAGTGCCTATATTTAAAGGCCTCTGGAATGCTTCTAGAATGCATAGGAATTAACAATATGATAAGTCATGCAATGAGGCACATGTCCACCAGGTGTGGGTTATGCTCCATTAAGCACATGAGTAAGTGTGATAATGAGAGGATAAGACTACAAAGGTCTAGGACACAAAATAATGTTGTAGACACCATGTGTTAAATTATGAGTACAAATAATTGTGTTCTCTATATGACAACTCAGATAATTATGCAAACTCCAGTGTTGTAGACACCATGTGCTGAATTAGAGTTGCTTACTTATGTGTTTTCAACATGAAAACTCATAAGAGTATGCAAACTCCTAAGTGTCTCACTAAATAAATAATAAAATAATGCATAGCCTAAGTAAACTTAAGTGTAATAAGTAAATACTTATTTACACCAACAATAAGACTATCGAGCTATGAATGACTCTGTCGAATATTAAGGTTGAATCGAGTGGGAGGTAGTCTATCATTGAATGAATGAACATTCCAAGCATTTATGGCATTTGAAAAATGAAAAAAATTGTTAAAAGGAAGGAAATCAAATTCATTTTGAACCATGAATTTTTGAGAACTATTTGCAAAGACTGATTTCTATGCTTCCAAGTGATTTGTGTGTTTTTTGTTGAAGATTTTTTTTGTTTTCATAAACCATATTGAGCATGGTGTCTTCTAGTCAAAAAACCAAGAAAGGATCTGAGATGTTGGTTCAAGGAATTGATTAGAAGGTGTGTACTAAAAAAAGTGCACTTCTCTAAGTCATTATATCCAAGGTCGTCTCATGAATTGAGAGCCTCAAATGTCAACCTAGAGCTCCTTAGTGATGGAGTGCAAAGGATGAAAATGCATATGAGAGCTCTCAATTGAGTCTTAGCAATAGAATCCTTTGCAAATAAACTACAAAATGGAAGATTCTTGAGATGAAATGCAACTATATGAGATTAAGCAAATGCAATAAAAAGAAGCTATATTAAACATGTATAATAATATGAACTAAATGTATGAAAATTATAACTAAAATGATGAGATGAAGACTCTACAATTTTTTAGCATAACTCTATATCCATAAAATGGCTCTTTACAATGAAGAGAAATCCTCCTCTTTTAAGGAAAAATAGATGGTATAGATCAAAAGACATGAAAATCCAAATCAAGGGTGGAGATGGACTTAGAGTGAGTGTACTTTAATTTATTTGAGTGGACAATTCACTTAGGATATTAAAAGAGGGGTAAGAGCTCCACTTTAGATAGAAAATAGGTAAGTAAGATCCACCCAATAAACCATTATGAGTATCCATGAATATCAAATTAAAATACCTCATCCCACTCAAGATAGAATGAATTTAAAATAAAGATCCTTCATTCCACTTAAAATAGAATGAATATCAAATAAAGATCCTTCATTCCACTTAAAATGAAATGAATTTTAAATTAAGATCCCTCATTCCACTTTGATATACTAAATTGAATAAGAATAAGGTCCATTTTTTATTTCCATAAATGAATAATCACGTGTTTTCTCAAAAGGGGTTCAAATTCAAATTTGAATAAGAATGTCTAACATCTTATAGAAATGAATGAATGATTAAGGGGAATGAGATAGATGGAATTCAATGATTATCTAATTTCTCTCGAGTCAATCAATAGAAGCAATGATTTTGGCAATTTGAGATTATGGGGTCAATTTTGGGTGATTACATTTCCCCCTTTTTTACTAATGTGTGATATGGGAACACATTCAGTCAAAGAATAGAAAGAAGCCAGGAATACATCATCTAATGTGTGATCGATATGGGAACACATCAAATGAAGAAGCTATGATAGAAAATAGATAGATAGCACATTAGTTAAAGAATGAAGTCATTCTCTAACTAATGTGCAATCAATATGGGAGTACATGTAGTCAAAGAATGAAGAGACTATAATAGCAATAAATGTAGCAAGCATTGAGTGATCAAACTGATAGCGATCGTCTAGAACACTAGACAATAGATCAAGAGCAAATGGAAATGTTCAAGAATATGCCCCTAAAAGAGAAAATGTTCCCAAGCATGGCAATGATAGATTATGTTTGCCCCCTTGGGATCAAAATCAAAATGATAGAGGAAGTGTAAAAACTAGCAAGAAATGATCAAGTAAAGCAAGATCAAAGATATATATGTCAATAAACATCAAGAAAAATCATCAATGAAATGAAGTTATATCCCAAGAAAGGATGAAATAGAAGAAATATGATATGAATTGAAATGATAAGTGAGAAGAGAATGGAAGCAATGTGAAAATGAAGAAGCAAAGAAATGCCCCAGTGAGAATCAAAGATAGGCTCAAGCAAGTCAGCTAACTGCATAGAAAGAAATGGATTTGAAGATGCAATTTTGACCTTAAATATGAACTCATATTTCAATTTCAATCTTGAAAATGGCTTTGGGGTGTCAATTTTAAGTAAAGTTGCAAGTAGGTCAAACTAAGAAATTTGAAATGAGATAGTGAAATGACAAGATTAAGAAAGATATGAAGACATGATCAAGAAGAAGGAAGAAAATATGGATGCAACTAGTTGACATGTTCGTAAATGATAAATAGGGGGTTTTCTCTTATATGCAAACTTGGAATGAACCCTATAATGCAAGCTAACACGAAAATGTGGTTTATTCGTAAAGGACTCTTTGACTTTTTAGACTTTAATTTCATCAAGCTTTTAGATCATACAATCATCACTAGCATGAACTATGAGGATATGAATATGAACTTTATTAGATATGTGGGAATCCAACTTAAACACCAAAGACATAGAGTTCAAGATGAGTAAAGTAGTTGAATTTATTGGTTTTAATATAGCAAGATTATTCTTGCATCAAGACACAAAACATCAGGATGACTAGAAGAATTCATTCACATAAAAAACAAAGATGAAACCTAGAAAATCCTAAGTGTCAAGTAGATCCATTCTCAAGACACATAACAGAATCAAAGCACACCCACAAGCAGAAAATAAAGAAAACATGGCCGATACGTCCAATCTTCTAGCCCATGACATCATCAAGAGATTATTAGGGAGGGAACACTTATGCAATAAATCATCATGGACAATATGCAAAGAAATAAATTTAATAAAATCTTAGTAATGTGTAGTGCAATGTGTGTGAAAGTCACATGGTTATTCTTTTTTTTAAAAATTCTGCAAGAGGGAAATCTATCACCACTCTAGACTGCTTAAAAAAGTGTTGAGAAAAACTGTTTGGAAGAAAATCTCAAAGAAATATCTCCTTGCACAAGAAATTTCTTGAGAAAATAAACAAGCTATGCTCCCTAGATTATGACAAGAGTTAACTCCAAGCTAATTAAAGCAAGATGCAACATTGAAGTGGATGAGCAATGAGCATGCTGCAAGCCTGACAGACATAGGTGCAAGGGACCTTGTTGATGTTTGTTTTTGGCAAGACATCAAAGTATTCAGGAATAGACTTTGACTAAGATGCTCATTTTTTAAGGATATTTTATAATTTGTAGGATTCTTTTCAGCACCATATATGGCTTTTAGGACTTTTTCTAGAACTTTTTTGATTTTTAGGATTTTAAAAAAACTTTCTCAAGCAAGATCACATCATTTGTCCCAATGTCTAGCAAGGTGTACGATATGATGGACTGGCAAGCTAGTGGATAAGTAGATATGGATAGGCAATGAATATGAAGCAAGTGAAAGTGATCCTCAAGGATTGACTCCTCAAGAATACTCAAGCTAGGGAAAGATAGCCATATGAAGTAGATTTTGGATAAGCAGTAGAAGCAAGGAGCAAGTGATAGCAGGAGCATAAGACAATAAGTGAGATAGTGTAAACGCACAAAAGCCAATAACAAGAGTATAATGATGAGACATCATGAAAGCAAGCCATCCAAAGAATGAACATGCCAAGAGAGGGTAGTGATCAAGATCAAGGGGTCAAGTGAATAGGATAGCGATAAGATAGCAATAGGAATAAAGCTAAACATGTATGAAATTAGTGAATGAAAAAGATAGGGTGAGCAATAGATAAGATGGCCAATGTGCTTGGGTAGTTCAACAATGTTAAGATCAAAGAGAAAGAGGGAATGGATGGATTATGGAAGAATTATGCATGACACCTATTTGACAGGTTTTCATCATGGTACTTATCCAAGGTGCCACAAGAAGTAGTTTTCACCATAGGATGAATTTATTTCTCTTTACTTTGCTACCAAGGTTCCACAAGAAGTGGTTTTCACTAAGGCACATTTTCAATTTTTTTTTTTTTTTTTTTCTATTAATTTTTTAAGAAAGAGCTTAGGTTTTTTCAAATTAGATAATACTCTTATAGAAAGGAAAAGTCATGATAAGAAAACACCATATAAATGTATGCTCAAAGATGCTGATAGGGTAATGGAAGGGAGATTATAGAAAAGGTATATGAAGAACAAGATTGAAGGTTTTGGATATATAGACAGAGGATGGATGGTAAGAAAGTGAAGGCTTCAAAAGATTGTAGAAGGGCAGGTGTGAAAGCGAGAAAGGTCAACAAAGACACACACCTCGAAGGGTAGTGAAATGATGAAGGGATGATGGAGAAAATAATTTGAGGTTTAGATACAATAGTTTTAGAGGAAGATGGAGTGGAAGATTTTGAAACCTTTTTAGGAAGATATTTGGAAGAAGGTAGAGTGGAAGCCTTTGGAAGCTTGAATGTCAACTTTGAAGTATTTTCAATATTCAAGTCTTTCAAAAGAGACTTGGGAATCCATATAGCTTTAGAGTTTTCATTAGATGTTTTAGAGCATAATTCTTCAACAATGGATTTAGGAACTCATACTTTCTTTAGTTTAGCTCTTTGAATAATGTACCTTTGTGGTCTCTTTTGTACATTTTATTTTTTAGCATTCACATGTCAATTAGAGGAGACATAGTGAAGTTTTGAAGATGGATTCATGCATTTGTGTTTGAGTTGATCATCCAAATTTCTTCCAAAATACTTTAGACTTGTGGATGGAGAAGGTTGATATGACTGGTTTAAATGGAAAAATTTATGTGAGGAGTTCAAGTATGTGTGTCTTCATTAATCTTAAGGCATAATAGGGGAAATGGGTGATGGTAAGATAGGAGAAATGGGCGATGAGCTAGAAGTGGAAAATGGAGATGAATGAACATAAGGTCCTAATATGGAATGTAGTTCTAAAGGTGTTATCTTAGATGGATAAGGACTAAGGATATATTTAGGAGATGCAAATGGATAGCGAAAAGGGATATCAACATCTTTAGAGTGAGCAACATGGTCAAAGTCATCAATAGACTCATGAATAGTTTTGATAGGAGAAATATCTTTAATAGGAGCTCTTGAAGCTTGAGTATATATTGGAAGTGAACATGGAGAAATGGAAAAAGAAGGGATACTTTGATCTTGACAAGTTTCTTCAAATAGTATAGGCACAAAACTTTTCTCATAATTTTCAATAAGCTCAAGCATAGTGTCATCATCATACTTAGGAGGTGGAAGGATGACATTTTGAGGGAGATGAAAGGGTACTTGATCTTGATCATTAGCCTTTTGAGAATCCTCTTAACATGAAGCCACTTCTAAGGAAAAAAGGGAAAGTGGAGAGCATATAGAATTAGTGGAAGCAGGAGAGAAAAGCATACCATCACATGAAGGTTGAGCATCTTTCACTTTAGTAGCATAGAAAAGGTTTGTAGCAAAGTGAAAGTCAGCTTGAGTTTCTTTAGAGGTAGCCCTTGAGTATAAGAATAACTAGTGTGAACATCATTAGATAGTGTGTTAGAGGAAATGAAAGCTTTATGAGAGGTATGGATGTTGGAAGATGCGTAAGATGCAATGGAGTCACTACTAGACATAGGTTCATCAACATGATCTTGCTCAAGAAGATTTTTTTTATCGCATAAGTTATTAGAAGTATCAACAATCCCATCATTAATAAGATCTTGGACTTTATGTTTCAAATCAATGCAATATGAAGTTCTATGCTTATTATGTCGATGATAAGAACAATAGATATGCAAGAATGAGAGTCCATATGAGTTAGACTTAGGCAATGTGATGAGCTTAGTGCGAAGGAGTGTTTGCAAAATGTCATCAGAAGAATCTTCCAAGGGAACAAAATTCCTCTCAAAAATATGCCCAAGATCTCTACATGGATATAATACATTCATGTCTTCATCAACTATAGGCTTGTCATAACATAAAGAGAGTTTCTCAAATCCAATGCATGAAGACAATAAAGGTCTATAAGAAGAAGATGTCCTGGGAGGAGATGATTTATAGACAGAGGAAGGCCCTAAGGAAGATGCAAGTGTGGATGCTTTCCTTTCTTCTAACATTTTATCAAGCTTAAAAAACATATCCATGACCATCTTAGGAAGACTAAGGTAAGATGGATCATTTGTTCTTTCCAGATTCTTAAATTTAGACTAGAGATCTTGAAATGATTCAACGGTCTTAGGAGCTCATAATCATCTACACTTAGCTAAGATTGAGAATAAAGAAATTCAAAGTCCATAATGGTAGGTATGAAGTCAAGCATGAAAGATTCCAAGATATATTTTTCCCAGATGAGAGAAAAGGTTCATAGGTCAAAGAAAGGTAATAATAGAAGAGTGAATATCAACAAGTGTCCAAGAATTTACAACACTAGTGATCCAAGTCAAGAGTTAGGAAATAAGCCCAATAGCCAAGTAACCAAGTATCTAGATAGATAGATAAGAATGACAAGTAAAATAATCTCCTAATCAAGTAATGTAATCAAGAAATCAAGGTAGTCATTTTAGAAAGATAGACCCCAGTATGTATATGTCAAAATTAAGGAACCATGGTAAATCAAGCATAAACAATTTTAGGTGAGCCAAGAACAAATTTGGAACAAGAAGAGTCAAGTTTAGCAACTAGATGAGACATCAAAACAAGTTAGGTGATGGTTTAGAGAAAGCAAGATGATATAGTATGACAAGAAACCAGTGACTTGACAGAAATGTGTCCTACACACCTATGTTTTAGTTTGGTCTGGATACAAAGTAACAACATGTAGTAACTAACAAGCATTTTTTTTGAAAACAATAGGGTAATTTTGCATGTCTCAATCAGTTGAACAAGGGACAAAGCAACCTTACCAACACACATTTGTGTTATTAGAACAAATTTCTACCATGATACTGAGATGTTTGATGTGAAAGAATATTTACGTGGGTCAACACATTCGAAAACACTTGCTAAGAATATTTACCTAAAGGTCACAGTTCATCATTCAACAACTTGGCCCATGCTAAGTGCCCTCAAGGGACACAAATGGTAACTGTAGAAGTCTTGGGGTGATCCTGGTGATCCACTTGGATTGATCCATGCACCAAGATGTTGAGTGGATAAATAAGGTAGCTTCTAGCCTAGGGTGTTTAGAAAGGATTTTTCATTCATAGCACTCCTCTTGTCCCTGATACAAGGCACCTTACCTTGTAGTGAGTAATCAGTCTTGTGACCACAATAATACCTTAAACATTCCTCTTAAGTGATCTCCTCATGGTCACAATCCCACAAGTGATCACACTAGGTTAGACAAGTGCTATGTCTACCAATTCTTGTCTCCACTTGGGTCATTCCTCTTGGTTGCCCGAGAGTAGGCCCACTAAAGGATTCTAACTATAATAGATTGGATCCACTTTCAAGGGTCAAGATTCTTGATTCACCTCAAGAGTGAAGAGATACTCTCCTATCTTGATTGTTTCTCCCAAACATGCCAAAAAGATTCAATTATCCCCTTTCTTTTGAAATTCCAAAGGTGAATCAGATTTTTGATTCACCACAAGGGTGAAGAACATACTCTCCTATCATCAAAGAACCTCAATCACAAGTTTAATGTGCTTAGGAAATGAAAGAAACTAGTATAGTGCTGCATACAGAATAAAAGAAATATAAGCAAGTTTGGTTTTTATGCATTGGCTAGCTCTATATAAAAATATTAGTAGCCCTTGTGCATTTTAATCTTTGACATGCATTCTTTTAGGGTTTCATTTTGTTTGTCTTTGACATGCATTCCCTAGAAGTTAGAGCAAATGGAAGCATATAACAAACATGACTTATGAAAATGTTAACACATTAGCATGAGTTATGATGTCTAAAAAAAAAAAAAAAATTCTAGTAATCCCTAAATGAAAGCTTAACTATGGAAAAATAAAATTTATCTTTTTTTGTTCTTTTTATACATGTAAAACAACTTAGAAATGGCCAAATCATAGAGAACCATCAAAAGTCAAAATTTATTTTATTATTTAAAAAAACTTTTGTTAATAGTATGAATGCTGAGTAGAAAAGCAAAAAAGAAAAAAAGAAAAAAAGCAAAAATAAATAAATACCTCTACTGGAATAAAGAAATCTAGCCAATGGAGAGTTTGGATTGGCTGCTTAGGTGACAAAACTCACTGTGGTGGTTTGTGGGTTGTGCAAAAGAGAAGAAGTCATAGGTGGGGGAGTAGATCATAGAAACGATAATGGAGGTTGAGCGATGGAGGTCATGAGTGGTAGAGGGGGTTTTAATAGTGGCAAGGAAGCAAGTTGCAGAGAGGCATGAGGGAGAAGGGCACAAGGAAGCAACTAAGGTAGTGAGGAAGGAGTAGGAGTAAAGAGATAAGTGGGCAGTGATGCACAATGCAATGAGAAGTGGATGCATGTCAGGGCACAAAATAGGGTGTAGGTCATGTGAGTAGGGGGAAGAGTAGGGAGCAAAGGTGACTGTTGGTTGCACAACAGTTGAGCTCGCGAGTTTCACTGGTGGCGGTGCTTGCAGGTGCTAACATGCAAAACAACAAACACATTTTTTATATTTTATATTTTATATTTATATATTTTAATTTATTTATACATTTTTAATATATAATATTTTACATCTATATATATTAAAGAAAAACAAAACTTGCACAATAACTAATGTAATAATAATAAAAAAATTGATTTATGACAAGAAAATGATGAACTAAAGCAAAAATGAAAAACAAATTTACCTTGTGGTTGTGGGTTGCCCCACGATGGGTGCCAATGATGTGTACTCGAAAAAGTGCACTTCTCTAAGTCATTATATCTAAGGTTGTCTCATGAACTGAGAGCTTCAAATATCAACCTAGAGCTTCCTAGTTATGGAGTGCAAAGGATGGAAACACATACGAAAGCTCTTAGTTGGCTCTTAGCAATAGAATCCTTTGTGAATAAACCATTAAATGGAAGATTCTTGAGATGAAATGCAACTATATGAGATTAAGCAAATGTAATAAAAAGAAGCTATATTACACATGCATAAGAATATGAACTAAATGTATGAAAATTATAACTAGAATGATGAGATGAAGACTCTACAATTTTGTATCATAATTCTATATCCAAAAAATGCCTCTTTACAATGAAGAGAAACCCTCCTCTTTTAAGGAAAAATGAATGGTGTAGATCAAAAGACTTGAAAATCCAAATCAAGGGTGGAGATGGACTTAGAATGAATGGACTTTGATTTGTTTGAGTGGATAATTCACTTAGGATATCAAAAGAGGGATAAGAGCTCCACTTTAGATAGAAAATAGGTAGGTGAGCTCCACCTGATAACCCATTATGAATATCAAATTAAAACACCTCATCCCACCCAAGATAGAATAAATTTCAAATAAAGATCCTTCATTCCACTTAAAATAGAATGAATATCAAATAAAGATCCTTTATTCCACTTAAAATGAAATTAATTTCAAATAAGATCCCTCATTCCACTTTGAAATATTAAATTGATTAAGAATAAGGTCCATTTTTTATTTCCAAAAATGAATAATCACGTGTTTTCTCAAAAATAGTTCAAATTTGAATTTGAATAAGAATGTCTAACATTTGAATAAATTCAAATGTCTAACATCTTATAGAAATGAATGAATGATTAAGGGGCATGAGCTAGATGAAATTTGATGATTATTTGATTTTGCTTGAGTTGATCAATAGAAGTAATGATTTTGGCAATTTGAGATTATGGGGTCAATTTTAGCTCATTACAGAAGGCACCAGACTTCAAGTTGAGTTTGACAATTGCATAAGCACTTGACCCAATTGGAGCTCAATGTCATGCCCAAACTTTACTAGGCAAAACAAATCAATTTTTTTTTTCAGTATACAATAATGTCAACTAAGTCAATAATTATATTTTGAGTACTTATAGGGTATATTCAATTAGAATGTATAATCCCATTTTAGAGACACTAACCAATTGTTTTCTCCTTCCGATGCCTTAGTATTCTAACATCCGTGAATCCATGGAAAGGTTGGGTTCGTACTATTCCAAAATTGAATCACCCTACTGGATATGCATATCTGATCCAATACATATTATGTTATGGAGTAGACTCCTAACCTTTATATAAAAACCTCAATTCATTATCTTCCTAATCCAACTTCTCCACCCTAAGATGGACATTAAAATGAATACTTTCTTTTCTAGGTAGGCAATATACATGTTATTGGCATGCTTAGTATTGGATGCAAATATAGTAAATGACTTGGGTGGAAGATTGAACATTTCGTTGTGACCAAATAATATACAACCTTAGTTAGCATATGACATTGACCCTTGTTCAAGTACTCCAAAACATACATGTTCCTTATTGGTGAGTGGTTTTAGTTATACTAGTGAATGAATCTCAATTGTCTAAATACTACTCCCTTCATTTTCTCCTAACCATATAAAATCTATCTCTTTGTATAGATTTGCATATAGGTACACATAGGTATACATCAAATAATTGGTGTCCCTTAATCCTTGCATATTGCATTAAGTTTATATGGTGAATTGGATTTCATACAAATTCATCATAATTGCACAATTTCACTATATGAAAGCTAAGTAAAATCATTATTCTAATGATCAACTACATGGTATTACCTATTCATCACTTGGTTTTATAAGAAACATTTCATTACTTATGGTACATTTACATATTATCATTCAATCAAACTCTTACAACCGATTAATACCAACTACTAATAACCACTTAATTTTATTCATTGGTATATGGAAATTCTACATTACTCTATTAGTATTATTCATGCTTTACCTATTAATAAGCTACTTGATATCTTCTATGTATTATTATTAATTATTAAATAATTTAACTACACAAAGCTAATATATTATTTAGAATTAATAGCAATCCATCTAATATAATACTCACCTACAATCTACTAGTTAGCTCTATTCACTAACTTTACCTACTTACTAATCCCCATATCCTTGCCCCCCACGTGGGCCCCCTAAGCTCCCTTCCTAAATTCCTAACCCTAACATTCAAGCATTATATTTCTCTACCTATCTCCTTAAACATGAATTATTAGTCCCTGCCTATATATAGGCGGGGTACTAATATTTTCATTAGACCCTCTCCAATTAATTAGCATGACAAATGAAAAATACAATTCTAAAGTTTTGATGACTATATTTTTAAAATAAATTTTTCAAACAAAATTTCTTTTTTCTTATTGTTTAAAGACATTTTTGCTAGGGGTTATTTTGATTTTTCAAACACACACAAAAAAAGAAAAAAGATATAAGATAAGAATGAATTTATTACTATCATAATTGCAGACACTTCCAGACTCTACAATAATCCTCCATAACATGAACTTTACCGTTGTCCCAAATATGAAATTTGATTATGTTTGCATGTGAACATCCACCGACAATTGTAATTACCAATGAAGAGATGTGGGCATCCTAATTATGATTATGTCGCTGGGTTTGTTTTTTAATTTGAAACATGAAAAACTTTGTTTCATTATTCCCCTTCGACAAATGATTAAACATATATATTTACTAAAGGCTAGTAGCCGCTTGTTGGGCAATTTTTTTTTTTTTGCTATTTATTATCCTTTTAGTTTTGTATTTATTTTAAAAGGAGTATATTAATTTAATAATATGTGGTAAGTGGTTTAATTTTATCTTTGTTTTGACTCAGTCTTTTGTGGATGTGATTGGCAAAAGTCAATTTTACTTCCTTGAAATACAAGATATTAAATTTAAATTTATTTATCTTTGCTTCTTTTTATCTTTTTATTCGTCTATATTTAATAGTATAGAAATAATGTAAATAAAAAATGAAAATATCAATAAAATTTAAATTATAACAATATTTATGTAATTATTTAAAAAATAATTATATTGATTGTTATTATATTGAAAATGTAAATTAGTAATTTTATAAATAATATTGTATTGAGTATTTAGCACTGACATTATTATTATTTTTTAAATATACATATATAAATAACATTATTAAATTATATATATATATTCATTTTACAAAAATCTTTTTCCCAATATCACAATGGTTAATAGTAGCATATATCACTAAAATGTACTTTAGTAAAATATAATCTTCATTTAGAGTCCAATAAGTCATTCAATGATCTTTCTCTTTTTAGACACTTGTTTGTTACATAATTTCTATAATGCATATGTACAGATTTTAATAATACTTTACCTATGTGTTATAAAATCTATACATTTAACATTAGCTTTATTCTATGATATTACTATTCAATAACTATTTTTTTATATTATTTTTTAATAATTTGTTTCCTTCTATTTTTCTCCAATAGGCAGGGACTCATGGTCCAAAAGAGCTCCTGTTTACCTTATTCTACCCAAGCACTAACTTCTAAATGTATCCCATGTCACATACATTGAGGAACCTGTGAAGTGTACGAATTTTGGGCCACGCATTGGTGTGAGGGGATGTGAGGAGAGGCTAGTGTGGGCGGCTGGACAGTAGAGGGCATGGCAAAAAGGATTTAATAGGAGTTTGTGCACCACTTGTCGCCCCTCCCCTACCTTGGTCATGGTGCTAATCATTCTTTTATTTAAAAGTGTCCTCTCTCGTGACCAGGTGTCTTGGAAAAAGGGTAATAGAGGGATAGGTAATAGATTTGAAACATCTTCTTTTCTAATACTTAAGGAATATAGTATGTATAGGTGAGATTGCTCTATAGATAAATATAGATATATATATTTTTGGGGTCTATTATCCTTGCAAGATGTTGATGTACCTATATGTACCTTTAATGTTTTATCCCTCTTTTTAAGACAAGTTTTAGGGAAAGTGACCCAAGTGTCATGGGACCTTCGTGGGTCCTTCCATAAGAAATGTGTATTTGAATTTGAATTTAAGAAGTATAAAATTTCTATCCCTAAGCCCACTATTATATTATGGATTTTTATGAAGCAAGGTACTATGAATATGTTCTTTTGATTTTTTTATTGGATTGTAATTGTGGTTGGATTGTTTTCACATCTTCCATACAATTTCTAGAGAGTTGAATATGCACCTACAACCTATTCCTCTCATGTTTTTTTTGTAAGTTATCTATTAGTTTCAATTTCTCTACTCAACTATGGTATGATGAGCCTTAATGTTATAGTGACATGATGCTGGTAGATATTTCAATACAAATGCCAAATTGGTGAATACCTTAAATCATTTGAAAACACAACATTATTCAAGCAATGCCATGAAGAATGATCTATGTAGCTGTTGCATTTGATTTGATTTGATTTTTTTTTTGTTATTAATGGATCTTAAATGGTGTTTCTTATTGAATGGATGCATAGTACAATCTCTTTACATGATCACTTCTTGAAAACATTTTCTTATACTGATTTGAAATTAATGAACAACATGCCTACAAGATGCATACATCCCTTAAGTAGCAATAAATATGGCTATTAGTATGAATCCCTTTTTTACATCTCACTTATGTCTACTAGGATAAATAAATCCTACCTTTTTAATGTAACTCTAAGTAGAATGTTAAATCTTGCAAATACATAAGATAATAACCAAATTCTTTCTCTTCTCCTATGAACCTCACCCTTCACAATATTATACTTAGAACTAGTATCTTATCCTTACAAATCAAAACACAATAAACAATGGAAGTTTTGTCTTTTCAAATACATAGTTTAGTGACACGAAGAAGGATTCATCCTTTTGAAATAAACCTAGCTTCTTCTTGGATCCTAAGAGCACAAAACCTGCAAGAATATTTACACAAGAACCATGGAGGCTCACCTCCCATCCTAGGCTTCTAAGAAGCCACCCATTGAGCTAGGGAAACAAGGCTCAAACAAGTTATACTCAAACATTTCACAATGCATGCAAGACTCTATATCAGAATACATTTACAATCCCTCCAAGTTTTAACACAATGATTCAACATTGGAATCATGAAACACTGTGAAGGTGGGCTCTCCAAAGAGGAGAATACTATATCCATATACACATATACATTTGTAATTGCATAATGCCTCTTCAAGGCTATCAAATACATCCTCCTCAACACATCAATATACTTATACCTCCCATAATACAAATGCCTCTTCAAGACTATCAACATACACTTATACCTCCCATAACAAACAAGGAATATGGCTTCAATGGAGCCCATGTTCCATGAAAAGAAATTACTATCTTCTCTCCAAGAGAAGATTTTGTCAACCACATTGTTGAGCCCAACTAACCCATTCACCCAAGGCATCTCTTCCCTCCCTAGGGTGAGTGAAGCCTTCACACCCATGAACATTTCATACACAAAATCAAGAGAGAAAAAAACAAGAGAAATTCATCAGAACTTTTACACATAACAACAAATACAACACCACATATATTACATGTTTCTAGTCACAATATGAAAAAGAATTCTACACAGTGAACAAGTGCAATGAGGATCATGGGGTGGGCTCCAACCTTTGTCCAAGATAATGGAGATGGAAGTTGTTGAAGAGCTGCCTATTTACTTAGCTTCCTCCCAAACCCTAAATGTCTCTAAACTTAGAGAGTGGGTGAACACCCACTAGTTTGTCCAAACTCTCTTAAAAAGACCTCCAACCTTCCCACTATCTCTATTTTTTGCAAAACATGAAACCCACTTTCTCTTACACTATTGTCCCTCTTAAACATAGGACCTTGACCAAGTGTGAAGCCAAGGTTGAAGCCATGTGACAACTCAACTATCAAATTGATGGAAGAATGCATTGGTTAAAGGGTCCGCTATGTTAGCTAAGCACTAAAATTGTCAAATTTAGGCCCCTAACATGTTATGCTAACATATAAGTAACTTATTTTCACAAAAATGATACTTTGGGACAACATATTAACCCTCTAACATCCTTCTAAAGTTTGAATTCGAATTCCCTTTGATGGTAACCCATCCTATCCTTTCTCCAAGTGATTTTACTTAATCTTATGAAAGGTAGTTAGTTTAAGGTTAAGTGTTCCCATGACCAAAACCCTAGGTGACATGTCATCAACACATAAATAATTACAAGTGTCAAGTGACCATTAAAACACATTACGCATCACAATGACATGTACCTACTATATTTATGAGATTAAATTTACCACATACATGCAAGCTTACATTTACGAAATAAAACACATCACAATGAGGCTTTTGAATCTTCTAAAGATTTGCCTTGGCTAAATTGTATTCACATAAGTTTGGAACTTGTTTCCCCAATAAGTTTCCATGGTTCAATTGCTTGCACAGTAAACTCAAACATCAATAGCCCAATGAAAAATCATATAAAATGCATGTATATAGGTGCATGATAATTTCATATTAATCATAATCAATTTTTATTTTCTAATCATTTTCATGTAAAGCACTAAAACATTAAAATATCAGAATCTACATATCAATATTACTATCTAATCAAATGATCCAAATAACATTCTAAATCACATCATAGTCCATTTTCGATCATCTTGATGAAATATTGAATCTATACTATTAAATTAGCCAACATGAAAATTAGTTCCAAATACATATTTTGGGTCAAAATCATCAAAATGTAAACATCTCAACTAATATACTTGGATTCAGTTAAATATAACTTGGTTGCTAACACTATCCCATTACCATTATGAGATAATTATAAAGTGTATTAGTTATGTTAGGAAAATCAAGATGCTTGCATAGTCACATAGTTTAAAAATAATGTGGAATAAAATCATTACATTTTATTGGGTCATAAAATATATCCTTGTGAATACTACCTAATACTACTTTTCACAATAATTAACTTATTACGTTACATCATATCGATTTTGAGTATTTTAGACCCTTATCTAATTTGATAACAATTTTCATCTATGACTATTAGTAATTTCATAAGGGTGGGTGTTGATTCATCTTTCCATAGTAATCATCTAATCCTAATAGAATATAAAATATCATGAACCCATCACCACAGTTCCCAAGCTATAAAATCTTGAGCCTTTATTCCATAGGTTTAAGCTTATCAACCCAATGTAATTCCAAGTATGACACTTAACACAATTAAGACTAAAATGTATATCAGGCCCAATAAGATCTCAGGTTCCTTATTGATGGGGGACACCAATCTCGACATACTTAGATCCTGAAACCTTCTTACCATCGCTCAATCTTAAGGCATATGGTAACAATATAAAATTCACAAGAGATAAAACATGTACTCTCATTCCATTATGCTTCCTAGCTCTGACCATATTTTTGTTAGCAAGATTCATAATAGGGTATTAGGGAAGGGGCCTTACACTTAATCATAGATTCCACCCAAGATATTACTTATTCATAATATTCATTCATATTTTCATTGTTTGATACAAGAAATTGGAACCCTAAACATGGAGGAGACTCTGAAAAAGTTATGTGTGAATGGGGTGTTGAAAAAAAGCATCAACATTTGGAGACCAAGGGTTTAAAAAACATTCCACATATGCCCTGAGACTTTCAAATTTAAGGTTTATCCTCAGCCATGTACACAATGGGAAGTTATGGTTGGATCAACCTATTCAAATAACTAAGAAAATGATTCATAGAATCACAGGGCTACCAATGTTGAACAAAGCCAAGATTGCCAAAACTCTAAGTTAGGTAGAACTGGAAAACAAGACTCTTGCCAAGTGGGATAGAAGATGAATGAAGATCAACAATGTAGCTAACATGGAGCTAAAATTTGGAATTCATGTGATTGATCATAAGATCTACAAGTCCGGTCATCTCAATAGTGTGTTGTGTGAGGCAGATGATCTGGCTCTCAAGGTAGTGAAGAAGAACATGTCCTTCAACTTTGCTAAGTTAATGCTGAATTAGCTCAAGAAGAACATGGAGAGCATCAGAACTTCAAAAACCAATATGTGTAAGTTTGATTCACTCTTACCTTGTTTATTTTTCTATGTGAAAAAATTCTTCCCTTCTAAAGGTTTAGTCATATGGAGAAATGATGTACTAGTCTTATATCATATTAATGAATATATAGCAGAGATGGGTGAAAATTTTGTTAGTATTATAGACAACTATTTTGATTCATTCAAGGAAAATATGAATAATAGATATAAAATACCAAATAAACTTATAGAAGACTACAATAATGATGTTTTTTTAATGGTAGATTGTGACAAAGTGTATATTCAAGCAGTGATACCTAGAGTGGTGTGGGTTAAGCCTCTAAACTATGAGGTCAACATTGATGACACCAAGGATATCATCAAGGCACTATTGAATTAACCTATGGATCTCAAGGCCACTTATTTTGGTACCTACAAAGAAGCCAAGGCGAGGATAGAAGTTGAAATTAAGCTTTCTCAAGTAGTTAATAAAGGAAAGAAGAGGATGGCAAAACTGAGGCAAGCAAGTTCAACTCTCTTGTTGACTAAAGGAAAAGGAGATGATGTGGAAGAAGATGAAGCCAAGGATGAAGTAGAAGAAAAAAATTCTAAGGAAGAAGAGGAAATAAGGAAGAAAGGTAAGGCTATCATAACCAAACCTACTAAGTCATCCACTATAGTACTCACAAGAAGAGCATCAAAATCTAGAAAGAAATTGAAGTTAGGAAAGAAGAGTTTCGAGGAAATTATTTTCAAAAAGCCTCCACCTAAATTTCAAGAAAAATAAAATAAAATGGAAAGAGGAGTTGGAATGACAAACTTTAAATCTCTCATATATGAAATTAGGGATGCTGATAAGAAAAAGTAGGTTGAAGACATGATGATGTCAAAATTGGGTAAATAGAAGCACTCTTCTGATCAACTTGTACAACAAATCCCAAATGAGCTTATCAAGAAATCAAACCAAGATGGGAACGTGCCAAGAAGACTAAAAAAGACATATTTGAATAGACTTTGAGGCAACTCATGTTGAGTCTTAGTGACAAAGAGGTGAAAGAATCCATGAAGAAAAATGAGGAAAAATT
>CM053783.1:387175216-387247716 GCA_028749045.1 Cupressus sempervirens
CATAAAAGAACACTTCTTCAAATTAATCATCAACTTCTCTTCTTTAAATCTCTATAATACTTGTCTAATATGTTTGCTATGTTCTTCCTTAGTCTTACTGAATATCAGAATGTCACCAAATAAACAATCACAAACTTACCCAAAAATCTCTTGATAACTCCATTCATCAACCTCAAGAAAGTACTAGGTACATTAGTCAAACCAAAAGGCATTACCAACCATTCATATAAACCATATTTTGTCTTGAAAGTAGTCTTCCATTCATCACCTTCTCTAATTTTGATATGATGATAACCACTCTTCAAATTAATCTTTGTAAAATACTTCGCTCCACTCAAATAATCCATTATTTCATCCATCCTTGGCATGGGAAACCTATATTTCATTGTGATCTTATTGATAACTCTAGAATCAATACACATTCTCCATTCTCCATTCTTCTTAGGTGCTAATATAGTTGGAAGGAACTTTTTCTTCACCTTGTTTACCATTTTCAGCCAAGTCTTAATTTTCTCCTTTCCTCTCCTTTGTCTATCAGTTTGTAAATGCTCCCACAATAGTGAAGCATGACCCTTCAACCTCGTTACTACAATTTTCATCTTCCTATTATTAGGTTTTTTTCCATACTCAAAGAACTTCTCCATATCAGAGATCCAATCCAATAGAACATTGGTATCCAATTTTCCATCATAAGTAACAACTTCTTGAGCCAGCTTTGCATTTTCCCTAGATAATACTCTCAACAATCTTGCCTCATCTTGATCTTCTTTAGGTTATAGATTATAGTTTGGTGCTACTATTTCATCATCATTCACATCATCAAGATGTGCTCCTATCCTCTGAGATGTCTCCACAACATCTAATATGGCTGTAATCTATCTCAATGTATCCAATACAATATTGTCAACATTTCCTCTACCTCAAACCATCTTTACAATTAGGTGCCTACAAGATGCTAACCCTCTACAAGTTGTAGGCCAAATCCTTAGATCTGCTAACCCACAACAAAATCAACTTAGGGTTCTACATGATCCAATCTCCACAAGGACAAACCTCAAGCTCTGATACCACCTGACATGGGCAGACCTAGATAACTAGGGCCAAAGGAAGACCCAACTATCAAAGTCACATGCAAGAGTAAACACAGTGGAAAAAAACACAAAGAATAACAACCAAAAGAGATAGAAGAGCTAAAATTCTTTATAGATTCATTAAATCATCAACATACATGTCCAGCTATAAGGTCTTCTGGGTTACAACCAATATTACAATTCAGACTTCAATCTTCAATCTTCAATGAAAAACTTCATATTTCAAATTTTCTTCTGCTCTTTGTGATCTCCTCCCCTCCTAAGTATCTACCCTAAGAATCTACCCAATGTTAGAATTCTTTAGAATAACTGAGAAGGGGGGGGGGGGAATTAGTTATTCAAGGTCCAAATGCCCTAATAATATTTTTTCACTACTTTTAATGAATCCATACACTTTTCATCCATCCAAACTTAATAAATCAACCATATTAACAAGTTACAGTAAATCAACATGCAGAGATAAAACATGGCAAGATCAACACATGACACAATGATTTACGTGCAAACCCAATTTGAGAAAAACCACCAGTAACATGCTACTTGATTCTCACTCTTCTAAAGTGATGCCCAGTTAAAGGCTTACAACACACTGTTAAATGTGACCTTGTTAGAGGATTTTACCAAACTATTAGGAATGGGCCTAGTTAAAGGACTTTAGAACATTCACTTGGAATGTCACCCTGTTAAAGGATTTATCTCATGGCTATTAAACCAACCTAAGTCCATAGGATTTAAACTAACTGTTACAATTGCTAGAAAGTAATGATAATGGCCTTTTGATCTGATATAACTTACAACATACTTTGCAGATTTCAGATCACACTTTCAGTTCAATCCTTATGCTTGGCTTCAATCACTTCAGCTCTGACTGCTTGTCTTCCTCTCAAGCTTCATCTCCTTGAGTCTTCTTACTCATCATACCAATGCGTCCATATCTGGGGTCTTCTTATTGAAACAGAGTAACTATGCTCTCTTTCTCCTTAGCACCTCCTTCAACATTTTATGCTTTCATGCTTGACCGCCTCTCTCTCTTTTTTTCATGACCTTATGACTCTTTAAATAGAGATCTGATTTTCCTTTGTCGCTCAATTCTTCCTCTCCAATTTTAGGGTTTCAAATGGATTAGGTAGGATACAATGTATCTACCCCATATCTTGCTCTTATCTAGAAACTTTGTCAGTTGTATCTTTAAAAAAAATGTTCTACATGGTGTTCTGTGCCACCAGCTCATCATTCTTATCTTCCATTTATTTCACAAACTTCTAGATAACAACCTTGTTGGATTAGATCTAAAAAATATTCAATTTTCAAAATAATGGAGCAACTCGGCATTATTGGTTTACTGATGCTCGACACCTCTATGTTACTCGGCACTATTGGTTTACTAGTGCTTGACACCTCTGTGTTACTCAGCACTATTGGTTAACTGGTGCTCGACACCTCTGTGTTACTTGGCACCTATATCTACTTGGCACTTGTATTTGCTTGGCACTTGTATTTGCTCGGCACCTGAAGTTTACGATATTACTTGACACCTGAAGTTTACTTGACATCTAAAGTTTACTTGCTTGGCTTCAACTAGGAATCTGTTCGACACCTACTAGCTTGCTCGGCTCCGTCTCTCTAATGAACTTAGTTGGGCTTTACAAAAGACTTAGCTAAAGCTTTACATTTTGATATGTTTTAGTGTGCCCATTCTCCTTGTACTTCATTACAACATCATAACTTCAACCTTTCTCTAGGTGTTCTAGTTACATCTTATCGATTGCCTCCTCCATGTCAATCAACTAATTGATAGTATTTGGATCACTAAAGCAATTGTCATTCCTGTAAGTAGCAAGTTTGACATCAATGACAAAACAATGATTGAGAACATTCTTTACCAGTTCTATATGATCATTCCAACAACTTTTCTCATGATCTTTTCAATCATTTCCAACACCCAAGCCCCTTTTAAATACTTGTACAACTACAAGTCATCTTGTTACAAATTACCAACTAAATAAACCTTTACATTAAATTCAAACCAAGCCACAAATTAGCTCTCAACAAATATACACCGTGAAATTGAATAAGGTCAGCCCAAACTGGAACCATACATAGACAACATAGTCAAAGAAGACCCAAAACAATACTAGCACTTGATAGTGCTTGGTTTATGAACTTGAAAAATATTCTGTACTCAAGAAAACTAGAACCAAAATCTTAACAAACATTATGAACTCAAAAAATACCAAAAACTCAAGAAATATTACAAACTTGGCAAACACTAGGAACTTAGCAAACATTATGAACTCAATAAACATCTAGGACTCGCCAATCAGTACAAACTTTGCATGCTTAGGAACTATCCAATGCAAGGAATTGCAACTTGGAAACAACTAAGGATTCAACAACAACAAAGAAACAAGGTAAACATGACGATAGCAATACAATCCATGATGCTCCTACATCACTAGAGCATAAGAAGAAAGGTTGGTGGAATGAAAAGAACAATAAAGGAGAAAAACAAGAAGGGAGAAAGGAGGAAAGTGTGGTAATTAACAAACCCAAAGAGAATTCTTTACTTCTTTCTTTTTAGAAAGTATTGATGATTCATGGGTTTTAGATTTAGGGGCTTCATTTCATACTACTCCGCATAAAGGTTTTTTTTCTTGATTATGTTTGAGGTTATTTTGGGCTTGTTTATTTAGGGGATAATGAACCCAATTAGATTTTTGGAAATTGAAAAATTAAGTTTAAGTTGTAGAATGAGAATCATTGGCTACTACAAGAGGTAAGAAATGTTCCAAGGCTGAGTAGGAATTTAATTTCAGCAAGCCAATTGGGTGATGAGGGTTGCACAATTAATTTTAATGATACAAATTGAAAGGTTTCAAAGGTTCCCTTTTAGTAGTAAATTTTCTGAAAATAGGCACCTTATATCTTTGTACATGTCATACTATTCCTTCTACTTTAACTATTTTAGAGAAAAATGAATGTTTAGGATTAGTTATTGCTATTGAGCAGGGAGAACAAATAGATGTCGTAGATTATGATACAACACTATGGAACAAAAAACTTGGTAACATGAGTGATAAAGGTATGGAACTACTTCATTCAAATAAAGTTTTACATGGTTTGAAATGTGTAAAAATGGACTTTTGTGAAAGTTGTGTGTATAGAAAGTGAAAGAGAGTGAGTTGTGTGAAAAGTGGGAAGGAAAAAGAAAAATAAGAAATTAGAGCTTGTGCATATAGATGTATGAGGACCAACTCATGTATCTTCCCTTTGTGGATCTCATTATTATGTTACATTTATTGATGATATAATTAGAAAAGTATGGGTTTATTTCCTTCAAAATAAATTTGATGTATTTGTAACTTTTAAGAAATGAAAATGCTTGGTTGAAAATGAAACTGGTAAAAGATTAAAATGTCTCATATTTGATAATGGTGGTGAGTATTGCAGCAATAAATTTGAATATTATTGATCTACTAGTGGTATTCATAGGAAGAAAAATGTTCCGAGGACTCCATAAGAAAATGGAGTGGTTGAACACATGAACATAACAATAATAAAGTATGCAAGGAGTATGAGGTTGCATGCTAGGCTACCCTTAAACATGTGGGTGGAGGTTATCAATACTATTTTATATCTAATTAATAGAGGTCCTACTACTCCTTTGGGTAGTGGTATTCCAAAGGAAGCATGGACCTATAAGAAGGTGAGTTATTCTTTTCTCAAAATCTTTAGTTGTGAAGCATTTACACATATAGATTCTGAAATAGAACCAAGATGGAAGCTAAATCTAAGAAATGCATATTTGTAAGATATGAAATTGACAAATTTGGTTATAGGCTTTGGGATTTTTAAAATTATAAAATTATAACAAGAAGGGATGTCATATTCAATGAGAAAGTATTGTACAAAGATCTATTGCAACAACATGAGAAGAAAAAAAATGATTATGTAGTGCTGGATGATATTGAAAAGGATGATGTCCTAGTATTCCCTCATGCTCCACAACAACCACAACAACAAATATTACACACCCTAGTGAAATTATATGGTTAAAAAAGCTAAGTAGACCTCCAAAATTTTTTTCTCCCTCTTCGTATTCTATTTTATTAATAGATGTTGGTGAATCTGAATGTTATGATGAAGTTGTGTAGGTGGATACAAAGATTAAATGGGATTTTGCAACAACATAAGAAATAGACTCCTTGCTAAAAAATTAGACTTGAGATTTATGTAAGTTATGTGCCAGTGAAAGGAATTTATAAAATAAATGGATTTATAGGTTGAAATAAGAGGATAGAGGTAAGAAAATATTTAAAGCTAGATTACTTTTAAAATGATTTTCACAAAAAAAGGGCATTGATTTTGATGAGATATTTTCTCCCATTGTTAAAATGACTTCTATTCTCACAATTCTAAATATTGTGGCTACTCAAGATTTTCATTTAGATAAACTTGATGTTAAAACAACATTTCTTCATGGTGATTTGGATGAAGAGATATATATATGCAATAGGCATAGGGATTTGAGGTCAAATGTAAGGAGAATTTAGTGTGTAGATTGAAGAAAAGTTTATATATTTTGAAGCAAACACCTCGACAATGGTATCTTAAATTTGATAGTTTTATACATGACTATGTATACACTAGGTGTCAATCAGATCATTGTTTTTATTTTAAGAGGTTAGTGTTAGGATTAAATATGAATAAAAATAAAAATTACATGCAAATAAAACCAATAATAGAAAATAATAAATCACACAGAAGAGAACAAAATACATCAAGATTTAATGTGGTACACCCAATGCCTGGGCTACATCCACCAAACAATGAGTCCAATATTATAATTATCTAGTGATTACAACTTGATTACAATCTATAATCCCTTACAACTTAATACTACTACAAGAAGCAATTATCACGTCACACCTTATGATATCCCTTACCCTAAGCTATTTTAAATGAGTATTTTTTTACTTGAGGGTTAAAATTAGTTACAACATGTCAACTTTGAACATCTCTGAGGAATTATATATTATGCACAATAACCTAATCAATCACCATAAACTAAGAATCTAACACTTTGGGACTGATCAAGCTCTACACTCATAAAAAAATCTCCAACTTGGAGACTAATCCTATAGCAATGTCACTACTCCATGAGGCTTCCACTAGATCACACCATCTTGGATTTAACTATTCTTTTATTTTATTCAATCTAGAAGACCAACCAAAATTGAAGAGGAGTGCTACTTCTCCCTTGTTACTACTTTTGTAAACATATCTACTAGACTGTTATCTATATGTATCTTGTCCATCTTTAAGTATCCATCATCTAAATTTTTTTGAATGAAATGGTACTGCAATTGTATGTGTTTTTTCTTTGAATGTAGAGCATGATTCTTCACAAGATGAATGACACTCTGACTATCTATAAGCAAATAATTATCCCTCTTAGGGTGTCCCAATTCTTCCAGTAAGAATTGAATCTATATCATCTCCTTGGCTACCTTGGTAGTGGATAAAGCATTCACCTTCTACAATTGAGAAACCTAGCTCACTCCTCCCCCACCCATTTTAAATACATAACTTGTAGTACTCTGTCTAGTATCAATATCCTTTACCAAAGCTGAGTCAACATAACCTTGTAGGTTAGTAGAGCCCCCAAAGTTAAAAAAATTACTAGATGTTCCTCTCAAATATCTGAGAACCCATTTGACTACATTCCAATGCTCAATTTATCAATGACTCATATACCTACTAAGGACTTCCACTCCATACGAAATATCTAGCCTTGTACATACCATACAATACATCAAGCTTCCTATAGCTGAAGCATAAGCTACCTGGGACATCTTATCATCCTCAACTTGTGTCTTTGGACACATCTCCTTAGTCAACTTCATATGACTAGGTAAAGGTGTGCTAATAGCTTTAGCATTCTCCATAGAGAAATTTTGCAACACCTTCTCAATATAACCAGCCTGAGATAATGTCAATTTTTTGTTCTTTCTATGTTTTCAAATTCTCAAACCAGAGATTTGTTTTGTTGTCCCAAAATCCTTCATAGAAATAGAATGTGCTAATTGTTATTTTAACCCCTTAATGTGATCCATGTTAGACCTATCTACAAGCATATCATTAACATATAAACGTAAATTAATGTGGCTATCATCTTCTAACCTCTTATGATGTAGGAGCATCCTAGGTTGCCTTGTTAGCTTGCTCATTTTTTATTCATTCTACAATTTGTTGCCAAGTTACTATAGCAATTTCTTCATGTTCCTAGTTATTGTAGCAATTCATTCATGTGCTGAGTTACTATAGCAATTCCTTCATGTGCCAAGTTACTATAGCAATTCCTTTATGTGTTGAGTTATTGTAGCAATTCCTTCATGTAATGAGTTAATGCAACAATTCTTTCATGTGCTGAGTTACCCAATGTATGCCAAGTGACTCTTCATGTACTAAGTTACCTAGTGTATGCTGAGTAACCCTTCATGTGCCAAGTTTTCCTACCTATGCCAAGTGTTAGTGTTTGGACATGATTTTTGCGAGCTGACTTGCGAGATTTATTTCAATCACAACATTTATGTTAAGATCTTTTCTTTGGATGTGTTCGGACCATTTTTGGGTCGGCCTTCCTCTTATGTAATGTTCTAGAATGATTTGTAAGCCATTTTGGCAATTATATATAGAGTGTTTAGGCTTAGAGTTAAACAAGTTTTTTGGGGAGATTTTTTTTGGAAGAGGATTATAGAGAAGAACTAGAAAGTGTGAATTTAATGTTGGATCTTTGAATGTGAATGTATTTGTATTTGGTTGTAATCTAGAAGGCCTTATAGCTGGGCATGTATGAAGATAATTTGATGAATCAATAAAAGTATTTCACTCTTCTTCCTCCTTAGGTTGTTTTTCTTTGTGTTTACTTCCATTGTGTTAACTCTTGCAAGGTGGTTTGGATAGCTGGGTGAGCCTTTGGCCCTAGTTAATCTTTTCCTCGTGTTAGGTGGTATCAGAGCCTAAGGTTCATCCTTGTGGATATTGGATCATGTAGAACCCTAATTTGGATTTGGTTGTAGGGTGGTAGATGTATGGATTTGACCTATAACTTGTAGAGGGTTATAGGAACCTGATTTGTAAAGATGGTTCGTGGTAGAGGAAATGTTGATAATGCTATATTGGATTAGTTGAGACAAATTGTAGCCAGATTAGATGCTATGGAGGTAGCCTAGAGGAGAGGAGAAAATCTCTATGATGTAAGTGATGATGAAGCAACAACACCAAACTATAATCTAGAACCTAAAGAAGATCAAGATGAGGAAATATTGTTGTGAGTGTTGTCTAGGGAAAATTCAAAGCCTACTGTAGAAGTTTTTCCTTATGATGGAAAATTGGATACAAATGCTGTGTTGGATTGGATCTCAGATATGGAGAAGTTCTTTGAGTATGAAAACACTCTTGATAATAGAGAGGTGAAGATTGCAGTCACTAGGTTGAAAGGTCATGCATCACTATGGTGGGAGCACTTACAAAATGATAGACAAAAGAGAGGAAAGGAGAAGATCAGAACTTGGCCAAAGATGGTGAACAAGGTAAAGAACAAATTCCTTCTTGTTGATTACCAAGTTAGCTTGTTGAGAAAGATGCAAAATTTGAAACAAAAGGACATGACAGTGAAAGTGTATACCGAGGAATTCTATAGATTGGACATTAGATTTGGACATGTGGATGATGATGTTGAAAAAATTGCAAGGTACATAAATGGATTGATATCTAGAATTCAAGATGAAATAAGTTTTGTAAAGTTGGAAAGTGTTGAAGAAGCATATCAATATGCCTTGAAATTTGAGGAGATCTTGACAAATAGGCATGAACAAAGACAAAGAGGTAGAGGTGGTAGATTCTAGAGAGGCAGAGGTAGATCTTATGGTGAAGGTGGTAGATTTGAAAGTTTTGTGTAGGATAAAGGAAAATTTGAATGGAAGAATGATGATAGAGGCAAAACCGAATGGAAAAGTGGTAATTCTTACCAAGAAGCTACTAATTCTTACCAAAGAAGAGGTAATTCTTATTCTAGAGTTTGATTTCATGGTAATTGTTTTAGATGTGGTAAAGAGGGACATAGATCTTTTGAATGCATATCCTTTGAAAATGGGCAAGGTAACATAAATGTTGTGATTCAAGGAGATGATGAGGGTTTACCAAGTGGACTTGAGGTTGGAGAAAATATGATGGTGAGAATAACATTATGTAATAAGGGAAGTGATGAAGAACCTATTTTAAGAAGAATTCTTTTTAAGACAAGATGTAAGATGGCTGGAAAATGTTGCCAAGTGACCATTGATAGTAGAAGTTCTACAAATTTTGCATCAAAAGAGCTAGTTACAAAGTTGCGATTGTAGAGGTTGAAGCATCCCAAACCTTATCACCTTTCATGGATCAAAGATGAGCATAAGATATTGGTAAGTGAGAAATGCCTTGTGAAGTTCAAGATTGGACATTACTTTGATGAAGTTTTGTGTGATATTATGCCCATAGATTGTTGTCATATTTTGTTGGGTAGACCTTGGCAATATGATAGATATGATGTGCATGATGGAAGATTAAATCAATATACTCTTTGGGTAAATGGGAAGAAATATATATTGTTGCCTTTGATTCAAAGTCTAGATGAGGTTAGTTGTACTGCAACAAAAGTTTGCATGGTTAATGGGAAACAATTTGAAATGGAAGTGAAGAAGAATCAAGTCTGTTTTACCATAGTTCCTAGAGGACCAAGCGTTGGTAGTAATGACCAAGCAATAGAAGATGGTAATGACCAAGTGACAATAGATAGTGATAGCCGAGTACTAGTAGAAATTACAAAATTGCTGAATGAGTATAAGGATATTGTTCTTGAGGATATTCCTAATGGTTTACCTCTAGTAAGAAGCATAAGTAATTGTATGGGTTTGATTCTTGGAGCTAGTTTTCCAAACAAAGCACCATATAGATTAACACCTATAAAGAATGAAGAACTTAACATATAAGTGCATGAGTTGTTGTATAAAGGTTTGATCTAAGAAAGCTTGAGTCCATGTGTTGTACTTTCTCTATTAACACCTAAAAAGAATGGTGAAGAGAGAATGTGTGTTGATTCTAGAGCCATTAACAAGATAATAGTGAAATATAGGTATCCTATGCCAAGGATGGATGACATAATGGATTGTTTGAGTTGAGCAAATTATTTTATCAAGAATGATTTGAAGAGTGGCTATCATCAGATCAAAATTAGAGAAGGTGATGAATGTAAGACTACTTTCAAGAAAAAAGATGGTTTGTATGAATGGTTGGTTATGCCTTTTGGTTTGACTAATGTACCTAGTACTTTCATGAGGTTGATGAATGAAGTTCTAAAAAGTTTTTTGGATAAGTTTGTGATTGTTTATTTGGATGATATTCTGATATTTAGTAAGACTAAGGAATAACATCTTTAGCATATTAGACAAGTATTGCAGAGGTTGAAGGAGGAAACGTTTCTAATTAATCTAAAAAAGTGTTCTTTTATGCAAGAGGAGATTGTGTATTTGGGATTTTTGGTTTGAGCAGATGGATTGAGGATGGATCCTAAGAAGGTTAAAGTAATTTTGGAATGGCCTACACCTGAAAATGTGAGCGAGGTAAGATCATTTCATGGTTTGTCTAGTTTTTACAGGAAGTTTATAAGGAATTTTAGTTCTGTTTGTAATTTTATGACTGAAACAATGAGGGAGATAAAAAGGAATTTAAGAGGACACATGGAGCTGATATGAGTTTTGAAACTTTGAAACAAAAGGTTGCTAAATTACCTGCATTGGCTTTGCTTAATTTCAACAAAGTATTTCAAGTTAAATGTGATGCAATTGATAATGCAATAGGAGCTATATTGAGTCAAGAAGGTAAACCATTGCTCTCTTTAGTGAAAAGTTAAATGATGCCAAAAGGAAGTATTTTGTTTATGATCAAGAATTTTATGCTATTGTTCAAGCTTTGAAGAAGTGGAGACATTATTTGATTCCTAAGGAGTTTGTGCTATATACTGATCACAAAGCTTTACAATATTTGGGAAGTCAACATAAATTGAATCAGAGGCATATGAAGTGGGTTGAGTACTTGCAGAGTTTCACATTTGTTACTAAGCATAAGAGTGGAGTTACTAATAGAGTTGTTGATGCATTGAGTAGAAGATATTCTTTGTTGACTAAAATGAAGGTTGAAGTTATTGGTTTTGATGAAATGAAAGAGTTGTGTGATGTTGATCCTAATTTTTTTGAGGCATGGAGAGAGTGTAGAGCACCAAATTTGATAGATCACATAAGTATGATGAGTATTTCATTCAAGAAGGTATTTTTTTCAAAGGCATTTAGTTGTGTATTCCTTGAAGTTCTATGAGGTTGAATCTGATTAAGGAAAAGCATAGTGGTGGATTGGCTGGACATTTTGGAATTGATAAGACCTGGAGTTTTCTAAAAGAGAAGTATTATTGGCCACAAATGTATAAGGATGTTCAAAAATTTGTAAAGAGTTGTGGAGTTTGTTAAGTTGCAAAAGGAATCAGTCAAAATACTGGTTTGTATACACCTATTACTATTCTTGGGAAACCTTGGAGTGACATCAGTATGGATTTTGTTCTTGGATTACCTAAGACAGTGAAGGGGTATGATTCCATATTTGTTATAGTGGACAGATTTTCTAAGATGGCTCACTTCATACCATGTAAGAAGACATCAGATGCTGATCATGTTATTGAAATTTTCTTTAAAGAGATTGTAAGATTGCATGGATTACCAAGAAGTATTATTTTTGATAGAGATAGTAAGTTTGTTGGTTATTTTTGGAAGACTTTCACTAGTACATTAAACCCCAATTTTTTACCTTAAATTTTGACTAATCAAATATAGATTTCTTGGTTGGTTGCATTATAAAGGAAACTTTTTTTTTTTGATACATGCATGTGTTGGTTGCAATTGCAACCAATGTTTTATATTTTGTTTTGGTCTCAATTGTGACCAACATGACAACATAAAGATAAAATTAAAAAGTGGCAAATTAGTTGAGTTTCATTTGAGCACCATAGTATGTATGCTATTTTATCCAAATGCATCATTCCTGGCATATGAATCAACTGTAGGCTGGTGATTGTTTCAGTGATCAATTTGAAGGCTGTGTGGACTTCTCGTATGGTAATATCTTCAAGAATCAGTTAAGCATTTCACTTTTCCAGAATTTTGCATCCTTCGAGCATTTAACATTGGAGCATTTGGAAACCTTGTGAGCAATGTAACCCTAGAAATCCTTTAGGCACCATTTCTAGGAATCCTGTCACAAAAATCAAGCAAATTAGGTAAGCATTCAAAATAGAAAAGAAAGGATTTTGTTTTGAAGATACATTCTATGAAGTACTCCAATCTTGATATTCTTTATTCGTATTTTCAATTTTCTTATCAACTTATGATTGACATCCTTGGAGAAAAATAAAACCCTTAATCTTAGGGTTTTTTGGACCGATCTTCCTCATGCCCATCAAAACTATGTAATCTGCAATATGTGGCCATTAGTTCTCTAAGGTGACTACCTTTAGATCCTAGGAATCCAGCCTTTCTACATTAAGCTGTACAAGGGTATGGCTTTATTTTTGTGAAAACTTATCATTTTGTTTAGGACCCTATAGTGTGCAATACTAGTAATGTTTTTAGGATAGTAGGAAAATACATTCACTTTTGGATACATTGACACTTAATTTTTTACTTTGATCGTGTTCAATTCCCATTCTAATAAATATAGGTGTTCATTAAATTCACCACCCAAATCAAATCTCAACCAGACTAACAACACTAATATGGAGAATGGTCTCGAGGAAGTTGCAATTAGAGAAGTTGATAAAGTTACGCTTGTTCTTGAGCATAATAATGATGAAACATCATCTGTAAAGATGACCCTAATCATTAGTGAAGGAGATCTCCTATTGATCTAGAGACTTCTCTAAAGCTAATGTTTTTCCTATAGATCATCCTTTGCCATCCAACCCAAAAACTAAATTAGCTTTAATTGGTTTAATGTCTTCTTCTCCAAAAATGGTAATATATCAATATATAAGGACTTGAATATGGTTCCTACACCTCTTGATACTATAAAAAGAAAACATAATAGTCTAAGAAATGGACCTTGATTCTCTAGTTGTCAGCCCAAAAAATGATAAAGGAATGTCACATACAATCTCCCCTAAACATACACAAATCATGATAAATGAAGAAATCCTGGATGAAAACTTCACTAAGGTTGTGGGTGAATTTATTGATTTGGAAGCTATTAATAAGGAAAGGGAAATTCTAATAGGCAAAATATTAGATTTAAAAACCCAGTCTTAAAATCTCAAAAAATCTTGGAAGAGGAATTATTTGAGCTTGAAAATATTGAAAAAAAACACAAAATCTATTAATGTGGGGATTTCAACAACTAATTTTTTTTCGGTGACCCCATATTGTAGAAAAACTTTTAAAAAGAGGGGTAGGAAATCTCTAATGTAACTTAGAAATAAAGATGTTAATTCTAAAACCAAACCAAAATCACTTCCATGTTCAATATAGGGAGGGGAAAGTACCCTCCCAAGGGCTAACAAAATACTTTTGTGGAATGTTAGAGCCAAGAATGCCCCTAAGAACAATGTAAGATAAAATATTGTGCAAACAAATTTGAACCAAAAATGATGCTAATCCAAGACACTAAGTTAACTATGAATGAAATAAATAATTATAGAAAAAACTTGGAGTTTGAGAGATATATGGGGTCCCAACTAAAGGTGTCTCTAGGGGCTTGCCATAATGGTGGACCCCAGAAAATTATCATACACAACTTTAAGTCATAATAAATACTAGATGATGGGGAAAGTAAAGAGTCTTAAATCTAATTTGGCATATATAATCATTAACGTTTGTGGTCCTATTTGATTGCTAGATAAAAGGACAACATGGAATGAACTTAGTATTAACCTTAATACCTACCCTAATAAAACCATCTTCATTGGCAGGGAATTTGATACTATATTAAATATCAATGAAGAAAAGGGTCGTAAATGAATTAATACTAAAATATGGAAGATTATAGTCTTGGGTACACAATAAATTCCTTATGGACATTAAATTAGAAGATGAAATAATCACATGGGCTAAAAAAATATAAGTTAATGATAGTATTGTCAAAAAATTAGGCAGGTTCTTTTTCAAAGGTATTTGGACATAATTTTGTTATCCTCTTTAAGATGATATTCTCCCTTCCTTAGGACTTGATCATTTCCCTATACAATTAAATATCTGCGATGACCAAAGAGTGCAAGGGTGCCCATTCAAGTATGAGATAATTTGACTTAAGGATGAGAATCTATCACTAATTGAATAATGGATGGAAGAAATAAACATTAAAGGCTCTAGACTATTTTTTCTGGTAAACAAACTTAAGACAATTAATAATAAACTAATAATACGGAATAAGAAATAGTTTGGAACATATTTAAAGAAAAGGGAAGGGTATTAAAAAATTAGAAATACTTAACAAAATAATTATTAAGGAATAAATCCTGAAATTTTTCAAAAATTAAAATCCCTTAAAAATCAAACTAGAGAACGTTCAAATTTCTAGCAATGTTGTTTCAAAAATGAGGGCACTTCATTGGTAATGAAGTGGTGGAAGCATTAGAGGGTCTATGAAACTAGAATTTGCTAGAAATAGATAATACTGGGGTGGGTGTGAATCAATATTCTATCCCACAACGAGATATTGGTAATTACTTTGCAACATGCATGATCATGTGTAGTAAAGAAAGTGAGAAATGATGGAAATCCAAATAGGCAACCCACCATAGACCCAAAAAATGATCCTTGACATGAGCATTGAGCTCTCATGGCTGCAATCCATATGATCCTTCAACTCACTTCTCTCTTCAACCTATGCTCCAACCCCCTATACTTCACCAATTTGCAGAAATGCCACCTCAAACTTTGAAATTCCCTCAATTTGCAACATCAATAATCTCTGATAATTGATCCACCTACACAAAAACTAAACAAAATTGTGGAAAAATTTTAGAACATACACCATAGCTTTTCCCTCCCTCAAAATCCCAAATAATTTTACCTTTTCCGAAAACATTTGGTAAAGTAAAAGTATTTTCAAATACCCTTTTCCAAGTAGCTTAACATACCTAGACCTTACTATAGACTTCTTTGGACTAGGTCTGACTGTCTGCACAATGTGACCCTTAAGTAGCACAAAATCCCATCAATGCTCTTCCAAACTTCAAACAACACCTTAACTTGTTTTCAAGGATATTGACTGATCCAATGGGCTTCTAACATAGATAGACTTTACCCTGCAAGTGGACTCCACTTTACAAGCCCAACCCTCAAACCTAGGGCATTCAAACAACTTATATCAATCATAACTATTAGGGACTCCCTATCACCTATAGGCCTAAAATGGTAAATACTTCTTAGATTTATTAGGACTCAACTTCTCTATTAGAAAATGGTTTTTATAGACTCAACTCAATAAGAAACTCCAACTTTGAACTTCTTCTTATACCCAACAACAAATTTGCAAAGATTGTTAGCAACATTCTACTAGGAAAAATTCTAGTTTCCACGGTCAAAATCCAAAATCATACAAATGACAACAAAATTTTTTTACACCTTTAAACACCCTTCAAAAACTCCTAAGAGATTCCAAAATATCAAGCACAAACTCTACTCTGACATCAAGTTATGCCCACTTTGTATCATAGTCCTAATTGGCTAAATTAGGCTGGGTTACAGGGAAAATATAAAAAAATGAGTTCATAGACTTGGTTCAACCCATTATATCTCTTCCACACATTCAATTTTTTTTTTATACACCATTCACTTGGGTCAAATCGATCAACTTGGGAGCTTGATCCTTCTTTTTCCTTCAAAACTAGACTAGACATAATACTATGTTCAGTCTAGGGCTTGCTGGTAAAAATAGGTGCCCTACTCCTAAAACCTTGAAACTATGACATCTCAAAGAACCCTCTCCTAACTTGAATTACACAAAGTGGCACGAAAATCCCATGATGGATTTGCAAGTTAGGAGGCCATCTTGTTGAAACCCTCAGATTTAGGGTAAATTTGGGTAACCTTCAAAAAAACTACTATAAATTTTGTTCTAAATAAGGTAAAGCCTTCAAAAAAATTGAAATAGAACCTCAAGTAAATTCTCTATATTCATAATTATGAGTAACAATCTGTACAGGCTATACAAAATTGAAAAAATAGAGAAAAAGGCAAAAATTATGAGTTTTATTCACTAAATGTTGTTCACCCATCGGTACAATGACCTTCTCCACTTGTGGAGACCTTAAATAAATTCCTTCCAATGGTTAAAACTTCTATTTGAATGGTTGGAACACCGTAAAACCCCTTTTTTAGTTTGACAATCAAAATTGCAAAAATTGCTATTTAGCAACTTTTTGCATTTTGCAACTTTCTTGCACTTTTTGAGATTTTTTACAAACCCTTAATACAATGGTATCTTAATGATTCAAAACCCTATAAACACACTTATACCCACTAAAACATCCTAAAAACATCAAAATACTCAAAATCACATAAATTAACACTCTTTGGTTACATATGGTCACTTGGTTTATAACCACACCAATGTGCCAATGTACCTTACAAGTGAGTCTTTATAAGTATGGAACAAACCTCTTTCCTAATGATTCTAATCTATAAAAAAACCTTGAGACCATGCCTTGGATACTTAGTTGCCCTGCACCAGACTCAATCCACCGAAAACCCCCAAAACCCCAATTTATGACTTCCAAACCCTCAATCCAAGGGTTTCTCAAATTGATTGTATTTGATCAATTCCAAGAAAAATTTATAGTTATTTCTCCTTTATATGATCATACTAAGATGGATCAAACCATAAAATAGGTTCCTCCTTTAGACCAAAACTCTATTGCTGCTCTGTACCCATGAATTCCTTCTAGGAATCCTGCACTATTTCATAACAGTTAAGCAATGCTACATTCTCCTCTAGAATTAAAAGTTTAGAAGACAATTATACATGTTATAAATGCACATACCATGAAGTATGGGCCCTTATAATTCATGGAATGGCCATAAAGTAGTAGGTCTTATAGAATAAACACTTTTTTACTTGCACCAGGCGTACAAACTTCTCAAAACGAAGTGAAGTTCATTCAACAATGATTAAAATGGAATAAATAAGCCTTGATAATTCATAGATATGTAAATCCAAACAATAAAGAGTTCAAAAAATCAATGAAATAGAAAAATGAGGATTTTATTGCTCACTATTTTTATCAGTCTGTACAGCCAGATCTCTGCCACACAATATATTGATTTGTGCTTTAATAGCCTTCCCCAAACTGTCACAACCAACTCTTACCAGTTGGAGGCTTAGTTTAAGCCTAAAGACAATCCAAACACTAATTCCCTCCAAATACCTTATAGCTATTTGTTCTTAAATATTTGAATTTTAGATAACAAAAATGGTTTTAAATTTATATTCAACCCTTATTCTAATACCTAGACCTATCCCCTGCCCATTCTAAACTTCTTGTAAACATAACTTAGGTTTAAACAACATTAGTCCAATACAAACAAATCCTTGATCCTTTAGGGACATTACAAGTATGACTTTCAGTCCTTTTAGGACATTACAAAATAAACTCATCTGATTACATTGTTTGCTTATGAAAACCATTATAGCTTTTAATTCTAGTCCATTTGTATTGCTTGGATATCTCCTTATCCAAATCACTCCTTTGGTCTTCATGGTATGTTTTGGTGTCTTCATAGGATGATCTTGGTGCCCCTGTACCACTAATTAGGCCTCCAAATTTTCCATTTTGAAAATATTTCAAAAAAAACTCAAGAAGATACCAGTTAAGTTATGGTTTTAGAGAGCTTGAATATTTTCAAGGTTTTAGTTTTTCATCCCCTCCGTACAACTCATTCCTATAAAATAGCCTACTTACAAGGGTTTTAAGACTTCACTTGTTGATAGGCCTTACAAATATTTAAAAGGAACACAAAAAGATTCAAATCCTTCTTAGTTCTTGGAAACTATACCTTTAGATATTTTTATACATACTCCAATCCTTGATTGGCACAAACCAATCAAACTAATACTCTATCCAAACCCTATAACCATCAAGTCACCTTGTCGAGTATGCTTGAATCCACCTAGGGATTGATTCCAAAAATAGAAGACCATTTCATATTTACCCCAAGTTATTTATAGTTCCCTAATAGATTCCTAAAAGTAGTTGTGTTCCAACAATTAGAAATCAAATTAGAGCAATTTCTATGATAACTACTAATGCAGAGGAAGGGTAGTTCGTATTAAATACACAATAAAAGTTGCAAACTTAAAAGACTTAGATACTTGTGCCTATCGACAACTTCAAATTCTTCAAGGAATTAACTTGTTTAAGTCTATCACAATATTCCTAGATGCTGACTTGGTTTCCTAAACATCCAATTAACTGGTACAGGGATATTTAAGACTCTAGGACAATACCATACTTCTATAAATTTGGTTCAAATGCACAATACCCTACCTATCAGTCCTGCTGCATGCTTGGAATGGGGACAACTTTGGTTTTCTTCAAATTTTTTGACAATCTAAAGACACTTCCTAATACCCTTTTTAAAGAGTTTTATAACATAGCAAAGGATTGTATATGGTTACCATAGACCAATAGGATTGTATAAGGTTACCATAGACCAATATGTTTTCAATTTATCTTTGACTTTAAGTGAACTAGAACATTTATGTTGAAAAAAATACCAGATCTAAAAAATGCCAGTTATTTTGTCTTTTTCTTTGAGCGAACTAGAACATTAAAGACTCTCCTCTCTCTGGATCAATATTTCCTCTTGCCCCTTGGTCACTTTGTGCATCCTCCTCTTGAGCCAAATAGACTCTCCTATTCCCTTCTTGGCTATTGTTTCCCATTTTCTCATGAAGTGCTTGTATGTAGCAAGTGCAATATGTAGAGGTAGAGTTATGGAAGGTCAACTAATTATTTGTTTCTTTTAATTTTTTATATTTCTTTATTTCTTTATCAATCTATCTCTCTATCTATACCTCTTTCTATTTGTCTCACTTTAGTATTCATTTCTATACGTGTCTTCCTCTTACTACTCCATTTGTAGGTTGCAAAAAAATCATCCTTCTTCCACCAATGAGTCATTCCATTCAAGAAAGACCATCTCTGACGATATCAACACACAAAAAAATAGGGAGACAATTGCTAGACTGTGGTCTAACTTAAAAAGAAAAGGTGATGGAAAATGTTATTGTCCTTGTAAAAATTATAAGGGCTTGAAGACTTGAAGATATCTAATCAAAATAGTTGAGGAACATTGTAGGCAACATGGTCACATTAAAGGGGGAAATGCATATTGTCCATTGGTTGACACTGATTGTTCCAAGTATTTTTTGATTTAATGGCCATCTAAATTAATTTATTATTACTAACTCATCAAAATGATCATAATAATTATGTAATGTTTTTGTTCATTCAACTAGGTAAGTACCAAGTTAAAGATATCAATGTATATATTGAACCCCTTATCGATGAGTTGATGGTGTTATGGAATGGGGTTACTATGTATGACATCTATAGACCAATAGGACAAGGACAATTTCAATTTCATGCAATGCTTGTATGGACAATACATGATGCCCCTAGGCTAACACATTTTTGTGGTATGTTCTCTTCTTATTACCTCTTTTTTGGTATGTTATAGTGACAACACAAAGTTAAACACATTTAATCCAATTATACATGATCTTGTAGGTCTTCAGACAAAGGTAAAATTTGCATGTCTAGTTTGTGGTCCACAGATGAAATCTCATGATTCAAAAAGTTTAAGAAAGTAGGTGTTCGATGAGAATAGAACTTTCTACACAAAAATCATAAGTACCGAATTATCGAAAAACATCTTTTCAATGGGAAAGAAGAGACTTCATCAAAGCCACAGAGAATGACACCTTGCCTATGGAAGCTGGCATACAATAAAATAAATTGTTGAGGTAATGTCATTCGGTCTGATGGTTTTGGTTTCAAATTTATACTTTGATATTGTGTTTTTTTTGTTGATGATGTAATTGAGGCTTGTGAAGGTCGTCAAGGCATCAATGACCAACTTCCAAAAGGACTAAAAATTTACCCTACGCATTTTACTAGGTTGCCATACTACAAGCAACTCCCAATTGTGCATTTTTTTGATCCTATGCATATTGGAAAGAATATAACAGAGACATTATGGAAAATATTGGATGGAAGGTGTGACAAAGACCAACTTGTCAAAACTTGTAGTGACATTGAAGAATCCAACCATGCAATGAAAAATGGCATTTGATCAAATAACAATGGAGACTAGATTGATACAAGTGCCCTTAGTTGGTTATTGTCAGAGTAGAAGACCAATGCTATAAAAGAAGTCATAAAATTTTTTTTTTTTCCCATAGGATTTGCTGTGAACATAAACAATCTCATATCAAAGAAAAGTGAATTTGGGCTAGGGTTGAAAACACACGATTGGCATAAATTTATTAAGGTAATTCATGTTATTTTATATTCACTATATATTTGTTTACTGCATGTAGTTTTAATTGTATTCTTTTATAAAATATTGACAAGATTATTTTAAAAATATTGCAGTACATTCTACCTCTATCTCTCCCACACCACTGCGCAAACAATGTCAAACAGGTTATATATGATCTTGGAAAATACATGAGGTAGTTGTCATCTAAAGAAATCAATAACTAAGATATAAAATATTGGAAGAGAAAAATTCCTCTTCTTATATGTGAAATGCAAAAGTGTCTACCTCCAAGTTTTTTCAATGTACAAGAACACTACCTTATACATCAAGTTGAGGAGATTGAATTGTGTGGACCTATACCAACCATTTCAATGTAGATGGTTGAGATGCACTTGAAATTTTTAAAAGGCTTAGTTTGATAGAGAGCACATCCTAAGGGTTCTATGGTGGAGGAATATATGGTATACCAGACCATGGTGTACATTAGTGAATATCTTCTTAAGTTTGTAGAAAAGATCCATGTAGATCATATTTGGGATCCCAACTCAATTAACAAATTCAAAGGGAAGTACTTAATGGGAAAAGGTAGATTGAAGAAAGTGAGAGGTAAATCTAAGATGTTATTGTAGTTAATTAATTCTTATAAATCTGCAATATAAGTTATTTATAATTGGTGTATTTTTTTTGATACAGGTGGTTGAGAGTGGGATGCAATACATTTGTATATTCCAAATAATCTTGATTGGATGATGGTATGGATTGAATGATGTCAAAAAAATGGTTGCTCATTAACATGGGAAGGTGTTGCTTTATTGGTTATAGAAGCTCATCATAATGGAGATTCCAATGTTATGCTAATGGTAGTTGATCTAGTAAAGGGTATAAGAGGTGGAGAGGTATGTACAAATTTATTAATGATCATAACTCGATGTATGTTTCGTATCAACTCACGATGTAAATAATTTATACATGCTTCAAAAATTGTAGGTCAAGCACCACAAAGCTATGTACTATCACGACCACAAATGCTGCAGTAGCAGAGCAGGAAATAAAATAAGAAATGTTTTATGTTTTTAATATTTAAATTTAATGTTTTCAATAAACGTCCTACATGTGGTGGCATACCTAGAGTAGCAGTTCGATGAGCTCTCCAGATATAGCCACCTAGGACCAGGTATAGGTTTTTTAAATTAGAATAGTTTTAATTCGTAGATAATGATTGTTAGATTCCAATAATAGGTAGTAGGCAGTTTCAGATTCTTTTCATTTTCTTGGATAGAAGACAATAAAAATGTGGATATTTAAAATGTGGCCTATTGCATGATTGTCAGATTCCAATAATAGGTAGTAGGCAGTTTCAGATTCTTATCCTTTTCTTGGATAGAAGATGAAAAAATGTTTCTCATCCTTTTATTAGAAAAGGAGAGTTAGTTTTAAATAAGCTAGTTGGCTATGTAAGAGAGGCATTCGAATTTGGGTAATAGAGAAAGTTTTAGTTTTTGCCTTAGAAAGGATATAGATAATTGACTATGGAGTTTGGCAGCAATTCGATCTTGGTCTCTCTTGTAAAAGTGCAAATATATTTTCTTTGAGGACATTCTAGGTTAAAGATCTTGGTGTGCGGGTGAAGATAAACTATGGAGATTTATATATTCTGATTAATCCAATCTTGAGTTTGGTTCGAGTTCGATCCCGGCTGATTGATTTCATGCCCCTTGAAGTAACTTAGTTGAGTGAGTATTCCTCCTGAGCTTTCCAAGGTGTGGCTCTACATCATTTTTAGGTATCAGAACTTGAGAGTTGCAGGTTGTGAAGTTATATGTTGAACGCCCTTGATCAAGATTCTTTAGTAGGGTCAAGCAAGATGGTGACCAATGCAGAGTTAGCGAAGAAGGTTGAGGAGCAAGAAGAACTTCTCCAGAATGAGAATGGAGAGTTGAAGGGGATAGTGGCAGAACTAGCCAGTAAGTTAGAATATATGCAGAGTGTAGTTGAGAAGAAAGAAATGAAAGAAGAAATGGAAGAAGAGGAAGATGTACCCGACAGTGAAGAAGATAGAATAGCTGAGAACGAGAGGCCATTTTTTAAAGCTTTAAAGGTTTTGGGAGGAAAACCCATTGATTTACCTATGTTTACAGGAAAGATGGACGCTGAATTAGTGTTGGAATGGATTGAAGCCTTAGAGAATCATTTTGAATGTGAGAAAGTTTCAGAATCGCAGCAAATTAAATTGGCCAAATCTAGAATGAAGGGAGCAACCCTTACATGGTGGAATTTCATGCAAGAAGAAAGGGTAAAGGAAGATAAGAGGAAGATCTATTCATGGAAGAAGATGGTGTCAATGATAAGAGAGACGTATCTCCCTAAAGATTATGAGGTACAGTTGCATCAGAAGAGGCAGAATCTCAGACAAAGGGATATGGATGTCTGTACTTATACAGAAGAGTTTCAGAAGTTAAGTCTAAGGTCAAAATTTGTAGAACCTGAGAGTATCAAGGTAGCAAGATACCTAAATGGTTTGAGGATGAACATACAAGAAGAGTTGTAGTTGCTAAGTCCTAACACGGTAGCCAAATGCTATCAGCTGGCTTTGAAGGTGGAAGAGAAAATCAAAAGGAGACAAGAAAATAATAACAGAGGTAGAGGAAGACAATCATTTAGAGGAAGAGGTACATTTGTAGGAAGGAGTCCAAATTTTCAGCCACAAACGGAGATGCATAATGAAGTTGATAAGTTTGATAATTTCAGAGGAAGTTTTAGAGGTAGAAGGCCAAATTTTAGAGGAAGATCACCAGGAAGGATGAATGGACCAATAAGATGTTACAACTGTAATCAGGAAGGTCATATGGCACACAAATGTCCAGCAAAAGCAAGCTCTAGTACTCATGGCAAAAGAAGAATACATCTGGCACAAGAAGCGGATTTACAAGAAGATTCAGACAACCATGGTTATCCAGAAAAAGGGGAAGCACTTATGATGAGAAGAACACTGTTGAAAAGGCTTGTCAGAGAAGAACCACCACAAAGGAAGTCCATTTTCAGAACTACCTGTAGATCTGGAGGAAAAGTTTGCAAGGTACTAGTAGACTTTGGTTCTACAAAAAATTTTGTGTCTCTTGAAATGGTGGAAAAGTTTAAGCTACCAAGAATAAAACACCTGTATCCTTACAGAATATCTTGGTTAAATAAAGGACAACATACTATAGTAGAAGAGCAAACTTGGGTGGAATTTCAGATTGGAGCCTATAAGGACAGATTATTGTTTGATATTGTTAACATGGATGCATGCCATTTACTTTTCGACAGACCCTGGCAATATGATCTCAAGGCACATCATGATGGAGTGAAGAATACATATACCATTACAAAGAATGGAAAGGTCATTGAACTGATACCTTTAGTTGAGCCAAGTCAAGAAGAAGCAAAAGTTGCAGAAGCCAAAGTTATGGTGATGGGTAAGAAAGAATTATTGAAAGAAGTGAAAGAAAAGAAGAGCCTACTCTTTGCACTGATTCCTGTACTCAAGGACAAATTGCAGAATGATGCTGAAAATCAAACTGAGGAAGAAAATTCAGAGATGGAGTCTTCAAACTTGAAGGTGGAAGTGATAGAAAAGAACAAGGAAAAGGTACTTGACGAAGTGGAACCAATTTTGGACAAGTACAAAGAAATTATAGCTAATGGAATACCAAAAAGTCTCCCACCAGTGTGAGAAATTAGTTATTGCATTGATCTCATACCAGGATCAACATTACCCAACAAGGCGGCATATAAACTAACACCACAACAAAATGAAGAAATGGCAAGACAAATTGGAGAGTTGCTAGAGGCTGGTTTGATTGGTAAAAGTCTAAGCCCATGCGCCGTACCTGCAGTCCTAGCACCAAAGAAAGAAGGAACATGGAGATTATGCACAGATTCAAGAGCACTAAACAAGATCACTATAAGGTACAGATTTCCAATGCCTAGAATAGAAGATTTATTGGATTGTTTAGGGAAAGCAAGATATTTTTCAAAGATTGATTTGAAAAGCGGGTATCATCAGATAAGAATTAGGCTAGGAGATGAATGGAAAATATCATTTAAGACAAATGAGGGATTGTATGAATGGAAGGTAATGCCATTTGGATTTTCTAATGCTCCTAGTATGTTTATGAGGCTTATGAATGAAGTTTTGAAGGATTTTACAGGGAAGTTTGTGATAGTATATCTAGATGACATTTTGGTTTTCAGCGAAACAAAAGAGGAGCATCTGAAACACATAGATTTGGTGTTGAGAAGGTTACAAGAGGAAAAGCTAATGATCAATATTGAGAAGTGTAGTTTTATGCGAGAGGAACTAACATACCTTGGCTTTGTGATCTCAAAGGGAACACTCAAGATGGATCAAGATAAGGTAAGTGCAATTCTTTCTTGGCCAACTCCCAAAACTATTGCAGCAGTTAGAAGTTTTCATGGTTTAGCCACTTTCTACAGAAAGTTTATCAAAAATTTCAGCTTGATTTGTGCACCTATTTTGAACACCATAAAAGGAGGCCAAAAGTGTAAATTTGTTTGGATAGAAGAAGCCAATAAAGCCTTTGAACTTCTTAAGCAAAAAGTGGCCCGACAACCAGTCCTGGCATTTCCTGATCTCAATAAAGTCTTTTAGATAGAATGTGATGCAAGCAACATAGCCATAGGAGGTGTTCTTAGTCAAGAGGACAAACCAGTAGCCTTTTTCAGCGAGAAGCTCAATGAAGCCAAACAGAGATATTCGTCATACGATTTGGAAATGTATGCACTTGTTCAATCCCTGAAGAAATGGAGACACTATTTGCTACCCAGGGAATTCATTGTATACACAGATAACCAGGCACTTAGTTTCATAAACAGTCAAGAGAAATTGAATCATAGGCACACGAAATGGGTGGAGACATTGCAAGCATTCACATTTTCTATCAAGCACAAGAAGGGAGTAACAAATAAGGTTGCTGATGCATTAAGCAGAAGAACTTTGACTATGTCACAAATTCAATTGGAAACTACAGGCATTTCAAATCTGAAAGGTATGTATGTTGATGATGCTGATTTCAAAGACATTTATCAAGCATGTATTAATCTGGATGAAAGGTACAATAGGGAATATTCTGATTTTCTGGTTCAAGAAGGATTATTGTTCAAAGGAGGACAACTTTGCATCCCAAAGTGTTCAATGAGAGATAATATCATATAGGAGAAACATAGTGGGGCATTATCTGGTCATTTTGGACTGGATAAGACTTTAGAGCTGGTTCGTAGACACTATTTTTGGCCAAAGTTACAAAAGGATGTGCGGAAGTTTGTGGAAGAATGCACCATTTTTCAAAAAGGTAAAGGTAAAAGTACCAATGCAGGATTGTATCAGCCCTTACCTATTCCTTCATGACCATGGGAAAGTATTAGTATGGATTTTGTTATGGGATTACCAAGAACTCAGAAGGGGTATGATAGCATTTTTGTTGTTGTGGATAGATTCAGTAAAATGTCACATTTCTTACCATGTAAATCCACCAAAGATGCATCATACATTGCAGATTTATTTTTCAAGGAGATAGTGCAAATTCATGGACTACCACTAAATATTGTTTCAAACAGAGATGGCAGATTTGTGGGTCATTTTTGGAGGACTCTTTGGAAGAAACTAGGCACAAATTTATCATTTTCATCTGCATATCATCCACAGACCGATGGTCAAACAAAATTTGTCAACAGATCTTTGGGAAATCTATTAAGATGCCTTACAAAACAACATGGAGAAAAGTGGGATTCCATACTTGCTCAAGCTAAATTCTCATACAATGATACAGTGAATAGAAGTACAGGGAAATCTCCATTTCAGATTGTGTATGGTACACATCCAAGAGGAATTCTCGAGTTGAGGGAACTTCCAAATACTTTTCCAAGTAGTTCACATGCTGAAGAATTTGCTGAAGCTATTAAAGAGGTCCAACATCAAGTCAAGTTGCAGCTACATAATTCAAATAAAAAGTACAAAGAAGTTGCTGATCAGAAAAGAAGAGAAGTACAATTCGAAGTTGGTGATTTAGTATGGGTGTATCTGAAGAAAGAGAGGTTACCTCAAAGGAAGAATACAAAGTTACTACCTAAGAAAGTTGGCCCTTGTCAAATTATGGAAAAATATGAACATAATGCTTACAAAATTCAGTTACCTACAGACATCGGTATATCACCCATATTCAAAGTTTGTGATCTCACACAATACAGAGGTTCTGAAACACAAGCCGTACATGAAGATTCAGTAACAGAAGATTTGCAACAACTACCTAAACCAGCACCACCTTAGTTGGAGAAAATCCTAGATACAAAAATAAAGAAAACTTGCAGACGACAATACACTCAGTATCTAGTCAAATGGAAGAACAAACCAGTGACAGAGGCTATTTGGATGGATGAGCAACAAATTAGCAAACATGATTCATCCATACACGATCTCATCTCAAGTGGACTTGAGATTCTTTCTACAGGGGAGTATGCTGCAGTAGCAGAGTGGGAAATAAAATAAGAAATGTTTTATTTTTCAATATTTAAATTTAATGTTTTCAATAAACGTCCTACATGTGGTGGCATACCTAGAGTAGTAGTTCGATGAGCTCTCCAGATATAGCCACCTAGGACCAGGTATAGGTTTTTTAAATTATAATAGTTTTAATTCGTAGATAATGATTGTTAGATTCCAATAATAGGTAGTAGGCAGTTTCAGATTCTTATCCTTTTCTTGGATAGAAGACAAAAAAAATATGGATATTTAAATGTGGCCTACTACATGATTGTCAGATTCCAATAATAGGTAGTAGGCAGTTTCAGATTCTTATCCTTTTCTTGGATAGAAGACGAAAAAACATTTCTCATCCTTTTATTAGAAAAGGAGAGTCAGTTTTAAATAAGCCGATTGGCTATGTAAGAGAGGCATTCGAATTTGGGTAATAGAGAAAGTTTCAGTTTTTTCCTTAGAAAGGATATATATAATCGACTATGGAGTTTGGCAGCAATTTGATCTTGGTCTCTCTTGTAAAAGTGCAAATATATTTTGTTTGAGGACATTTCGGGTTAAAGATCTTCGTGTGCGGGTGAAGATAAACTATGGAGATTTATATATTCTGATTAATCCAATCTTGAGTTTGGTTCGAGTTTGATCCTGGATGATTGATGTCGTGCCCCTTGAAGTAACTTAGTTGAATGAGTATTCCTCCTGAGCTTTCCAAGGTGTGGCTCTGCATCAACAAATTTCACATAAAAAAGTTGGATGACACAAACATAACTTGTGATTCTGGGATAACTATAGTTTTTGAGCTCACCAATATATCATCTAGAAATGACATACATCCTCAACAATCTCAGAATCAATACCATGGAATCTTGGATGATATAATTGAGTGCAACTTTAACTCCTTCAAAGTAGTTCTATTCGTCATCAAATGGTATAGGTCATGACTAAATCAAAATGATGCAGATAGAATGGTTATTCAACATGATAATGGATTTACAATGATTAATACAAGGTTGTTTGAGCCAGTTGGAGATGAGCCCTATGTTCTTCCAAGCCAATGTGAGCAAGTGTTTTACTCATATATTCCACATAAACAAGGTTGATCATTTGTTGTTAGACATGATACAAGAGGAAGGCCAATAAAGTATAATGTTATGGAAGAAGATATTGAAAATGATGAAGAAACAGATGATGAAGATCAAGATGATGGTGATGACAATGATGATGATGGTGATGATGGTGATGATGGTGATGGTGATGATGGAAATGATGATGGTGATGATGGTGATGATGATGGCGATGATGATGGTGATGATGACAATGATGATGGTGATGATGTTGATGATGATGATGATGATGATGATGATGATGATGATGATGATGATGATGATGATGATAATCAATGACTACAGACATCATCACCCCTTTTGTTGACAATCTTGCATTCTATATATAAGGTAAATTTTTTCATGTTTACGATGTTGCATATGTTCATGTTATCTTCTAAGTTATTTTTAGCATACACATATCATGTAATTTTTAGCTAACTTAAGATAAATGATTAACATATGCTCAAAATTTGACCCTTTTGGCATGGATTGTGCATAATGACATGGATCAGTAGGTATAAGTCAATAAATTGACAAAATTTTCTTATATTCTTTTTGTTTATCATTGACCACGTATGTTATAAATAGACATATTATATAATTGTATTATATATATAGACAAAGAAGGTTTGCATAGAAATATAATTGTATAATCACTTTCAACTTACTACATTTTATATCTCTCACATATAGATAAGGAAGAACTGCACGTATGAGTCATGACTTGATTATTCTATATATATTATTTAAATATTATCAAATTTCCATTTGATGGATTATAGGTTCCACCAAATAGGTACTTGTCAGATCTATCTACATCGAATGAGGGAAATGGTAGATGAAAGCTCTACATGTAGTACAACTAAAATAGGGAGATCAAGTAGAGGTCAAAAGATTAGAAAAAAAAATTGATAAATGCATGCAATTTTTCCTTGCTAATGGGGGTTCATGTTCTTATGATGATGAGACCAAAGGTGACATCAAGGTGCCCTTTTGGTTCACACACATTGAGAAAGAATGGGTACCGAATGAGCTACCTCTAATTAACATAGATTTTTGTGTTAATGAGAGGATATATCACATTGCTCCATCCTCATTACGTGGTTTGGGCTGATTTTCCATGGATGGGATAAATGTATGTTAGAAAAAAGTTGTTGAATTGTTCAAGTATGTTGGTCCATGTTACAATTACAGTAATTGGATGCAGATTGTTCAAGATAAAAAAAGTATGCACAGGTATGCACTATTAGCTAATTATATACAATGAAAAGAAAATGATCAAAGTAAAAGATTTTCTATGTACATTGATGGGAGACAAAAAGAAATAGGTAATATTGCAGGTTTTATAAATATGATGTGACCTTCCTTAACTAGTAAGCAACCCAATTACATATTTGAGGCACATGAGGGGAATGAAGTTTTTGTTTGTGCAATAAAATCAACAAGTGCAGGGGAAGAACTACTAATAGATTACCATTTAAATCACATAGATAAAAAAAAGGTTACTATCATGAGGGTTGTAAGTACTTTATAACATTTTGTTAATAAGTTTTTTTTGCTGTCTATTGCTTTCAGTTAGTTGAAGTTTTTATATTTAATCTTTGTGACAGGATGATATGGATTTGACAGATGTTAGAGGCCACGAAGATGCTACTCCCAACCATTCTTCAGCAAGGGTAAACCTTATTGAAATTGTAAAACTTAGATAGTTGAATTTTTTTATATTATTACATTATTTTATTTATAGTTTTTGAGTTTTTATGATAGTTTTATTAATATTCCTCTCACAATCTAATGTTCAAGATAAGGGAAAAGCACCTACAGTAAGTATAGAGCCACTAGCTACCCCTTTTGATGTCAATATTGCAAAAAATCCCAATGTAACAATAATGTTGAAGAAAATAAATAAATAGATAAAGTTAGAAGTAATGAGAATTTTGGATGAAGCAAATATTCCATCTGAGGAGATGATGAAGAGGCTATCTGATTTGAGAGTGCAAGCTTGTCGTTATGAAGTAAGAAGTAATGAATCTTTAGTTATAACAAAATTTCAATAAAGATTTATATTTTATAATATTTTATATTATGAATTAAAATATGTAATATGTGTTCTTTTTACAAGATTTTTTGGCAACTAATCCAGAACCTAGTCAAGGACAACGCAGTGAGGCTGGTAGTAGTAGAGCTCCGACTGCCACTTGTAAAATAATCTTTTAGTTGACAAGTTACAAGGAATTTTTTATTTTGAACATTCAAAAAATTCTTAAGTTAACTCTTACTTTTATTATTTTAGAATGTCTTTGCTAACAATGTATTTTTTAGGTCATCAAGTGCAAGAGACTCCTAGAAGGTCGACGAACATCCATACGAGATTGTCGACTGCAATGTCAGCAACAAGAGGACGTCTAGTTGGTAAATCCTTGTTTTTCTATATTTTGTTTTGTGTTAATTATGAGTTGATAATTTGTACTTTTATCTTGGGTGCATCACATAGTAGATTATTTTTTTTGTGGTAGAAGATGCACCCTCTGCTATGCCAGATACAGATCATAGTGCATGTATTGGTGATAATTCACCATCATTTCTTGGAGCTACTCGTGTTTCTATCATGAGAGCTATGCAGACGTTGTTGTTGGTTGAAAATGACGAATCGATGCCTTTAAAATGTCCTAAGATTCTAGGTACTTTAAATAATTATTTTTTATATTGTAATATGCATGTACCTATTCATAAGAAGCTTTGGATTGATTATCCCATGACATTTTTTTGTAGCAAATGATACATTTTATAGGAAGCTTTATGACCTCACACTACAAATATTCAAGCCCACCATACGTACAAGGTGGAACATCATAAGTGAACTAATTTTATCCCACTATTTTTTTTTTTGATATCATTAATTGGTGCAACATTTTTCCTTTCATTCGAGTCTTTTCTTTTACTAGCTCTATCTAACAATTTTGTGTTTTTTCTTAAAAGGTGGAACTTTCAAGATAAAAAATTAAAAGATCAGCTCATCAAAGATTTAGATTATGAGTTTGGTAATAATATTTTTGATCATAAGAAAATGTTACAAAAAGCTTGTTAACATCTTAAGGTTGTGAGGGACTCATATAGAAAGAGTCTCATCCTAAACTTGAAGTAGAGTGCCCTCCCTTTATTACAGTGAGGGAATGGAATGAGTTCATTTTGGATGCAAAGGAGAAAGGGGATGATTGAAGAGAAATTACACCAACAAGTGTGAGAAGGTATGCAATAGTATTGACTACTAGTACATTAATGTAATAATGCACTAATTAGTACTGATCTTTATATCTATATCATCTAACATATTTCAAACTTTTCATAGGTTGTAGGACACATCAAAGGAAACAAAGGCTAGGCTGGAAAAGGTTGGGCAACACACACTTGGCTTTGAGGGATATTCTAAAATAAAAGTACAAGTTGTAAGTAGCAGTAAATGAATTGCAAAGAAAAATTATTTATAAAATGCAAATAATTTTTTTAATTAATAAAAAAATGTAGGGTGTTGATTTTAATTTGGAGGCCACAGAAGAACACAAAAGAATTGCCTTCAAGCAAGGCTATGCAACCATGGCTGAACGCCCAAATCCCCAACCAAACAATCTCCTACATCATGTGCACAGGTAAATATACCAAAAAATATATTAGAAATTGAATACTTGAGCAACAATCTATTTGATAATAATGTGTATGACATTGCAATGTAGCCTATTAATCATGACATAGATCATATGCCGTATCATGAAACCCCTGATGTGCATCATACTATCCATGGAGGTGCTCATTTTCTATTTAAAACTAATTATGTAATTATTAATACAATTTAACATCTTTAATTGAACTTGGTGTAACCTTTTTGTGTATATTTTAGAGGATATAGATTCATGTCATGCTGAACAAGTGCTAGAGGATGTTTAGACTGATCAACATGTAGCTCATGTCACACATTTAGGTAAAGAAAATCTATGTTTTGTTCTTTTAAATTAATTTTTTGATTTATAGTTCTTTTACTTAAATAAAAAACTCGTAATTCACTAATATAAAATGGTGTGAATTTAACTCATGAAGTACTTGTTATTGTAGTGGACACCCCTTTGGTGCAGCAGCCTCACGTTCCTCAAGAGATGAGGAGGAGACATGTAGTGCAATTATGTCATGTCCCCTTTTCAAATAATTAAAAATAATAATCTTTGCTAAGGCAGGCAGACCCAAAAAGGTGAAGTTTTGGAAAATGGGGATAATATTTGGAAGCTAATGGACTAATAAATGAAGATTATTATTAAAATATGATTTATTAACCCCTCTTGGATGTGAGCTAGGGTTATGCCCTCTTTTAAGGGGTTTGGAGGCATTTTGGGCTGATTCCAGAACTTGATTTTTGCTCATTTCTTTGTTATTCTTCAGAGGCTGCCAAACCTGTGGAGAAGGAGACCTAAGAATGAGAGTTTTCAAGTTTATAGGGAGGCTAAGGATGGGATTTTGAAGCCATTCCATGTGCTTGCTCATGCAGAGTTTGCCTTTGTGCTGAACAATGTAGATTTGTGAGTTTTCGGGTGTATTTTTTGTAAGAGTTTGGTGTTTCCGGTTGAGTATTTCATATCAGTTTGGGTTGATGCTGTATATCATACTTTTAAATGTTAAAATAGAGCTAAAAATATGTATTTGGATATGATCATACTTCTGTGATAGATTATTAAGTTTTTGTGGTGATTCTAGGCTATTTTGTGCTATTTTCGGGAGCCCGATGAGCATTGTTTTTGTCCTCCGTTTGGGAGCTATTGTGTGCATGTTATATAGATATGGAAATGTAATTTTATAGGCTTTTCTGCTGCTCAAATTTTTGTAAAAAATTCCACTTTCAGATTTATTAATAATAGGTGAAGCTGTGAAGCTTTTGGCACTATTTTCAGCATACCCAATTTGAGGTTTCTTGAGAAATTTGATGGATCTTTGTGATATTAGTTGTTTGATCTTAAAGATATGATTAGAGGTTGGAAATATCATATAAAATCAGAGAAAGGGACATTTCAAATTAGAACCAATAGAGGAGGGGGATGATGAGGACATCGATATTCCTCTTAGAAATTTCATGAAAAAAAACCAACAAGAAAGCCAAAAACAAATGATTGTTGTGTGCTAATGAATTTTATGTGTTAATGAATTATTTATGAATGTTTCATGTTAATGAATTTTATGTTAATGAATTATTCATGAATGGCTTACTCATGAATGTTATGTGTTAATGAATTTTGTGTTAATGAATTATTCATGAAAGTTGTGTGTTAATGAATATTATCATGTGATTATAATGATTGGATGTTATATTTCAAAAATGGATGAATGAATGAATGTTATTAAATGTTAATGAGGAATTTAGAGTGATGTTAGGGGGGGGGGGGGGGGGGGAGAGGGCTAAATGAGCTTCCACCTTCAGATGGTTGGCCTTGTTTAGTAGAGAATATTAAACTATTCTCAAAACCAAGTGAAGCTCAAACTTTAAAGATAACCTTATAGTTAATAGTGAGAACCAATTAGCAAGTCCAAATGAAGTTCTTCATTACAAGTACCTTTTTATTTTTTAAATCACAATGTCATGTTTTAATATTGTGTAGTTTTTTTTCTTAAGTCAAACTATTCTTTTACTATAAGAACATAATTTATGTCCATTTTAGTAACTATTCTAACATCACTTTATGACAAATCCTATTTTGGCAAAGATGGTGGTAAGTGGTGCTGTCTATTCCTTGGGAGATTGGATTGCATAGGTCTATATCTCAAAATCAATTTCATGTGGTATAAATTCATACTTACAACCATTTCATTCTACATTCAAAAACATTGATGACACTCTAGACACAAAATAAGTATTCATAAACAAGATGGTGAGAAAGATAAGTATTCATAAACAAGTTGGTGAGAAAGTGAGGGTTTTGGGTGAGTAGTACTCTCTAATCACATGTTTTCTACTTCTTCAAGGATTGGGTTTTTATACTCTTATGGTCTAATTGGTACTTTTTTTGTGTTTGTAGGATGGAGAAAGTAGACATTAAGTCTGTAAGTAGCTAGTTCAAGATTGTGGGTATGGTGCTATGTGTGTCTGGAGCCATGTCCATGAGCTTCTTGCATGGTCCTGCTATAAGCCAGCTCTGGCCTTCATTAGACCCTCCCTCAGAAAACATCAATTCCCTAACTTTCTACATGAGGGGAATCCAAACAAAACCTTCACTAGATGCATTTACCTCTAAACAGTTGTGACAATCATGTCATCTACCATGATTGTAAGGGTGGAAGCTAAGATCAATTATTATTATGTTTCATGATTAATTGAGTTGAGAGGCTCACAATTCATAGGTATGTTGTAGACTCTTTCCTTGGTTCTAGTTGATTTTGTCATCCTCTTTTCGTTGTTTTTAGTCCTTTCTTACTATAATAGAAACATTGCTCTCATTCATGAAGCTCTTTGCTTATATAGTAATTGTAACTTTGAAGTTTGGGGTATATAATGAGAGATTATTTAAACATCACATACTAAGACTTGTTTTCTAAACTAAAAGTATTAAATAGTCAAAATAGTCTTATTTTCCACACTCAATTTTCATATTAATGTGAGATGTTTTAAAATGACCATCTAAGAACTATACAATATCTGATTTAAAAAACCCTACATGTTCAAAATGTGGTGCTCTTTCTAATACATTTGTTGTCAATGCATTCTAGGCAAAGGTTGGTCGTGATAAAGATTTTAAAGAAGCATTACAAGCTCATAGGGGAAGCTAATGTGATGTGTCATATGAAGAAACTAAAATCTTGGTGTGTATCTTTGTCTGTTCTAGAAATATATATATTTTTCATTCACCAGTATCAACTAGGTCAACTTCCAATTTCAATTTAAGCTAAAATTTGAGATAAATGTTGGAGTTAATCAGTTCCAATGAAGACGTTAAAAAAACAAGTTGATTGCTGCTGATATTAGGTTATCAATCTATTGAATATATTATACAGGAATATATAGAGGAGTTGGAGAATCTGCCCAAGACCAAAATACTTGATTTGTTTCATAGAAACTATGTTCCTGCTGTCATTGTAAGCAATATACTCAACGATTTGTTGGTTCTCCATAATTTATCTACTCATCCATAGTTCCTTCCAATAATCCATTCATCATTTACAACTTCATAATATGTACTATACTTGATGAAATTTTGTTTGTTGAATCTTAATTATTTATCCAGTCATCCTTTGCAGCTTAACAATTGTATTTTCTATATCAGGTTGGTGTTGGCCTAGTGGTATGCCAACAAATTGATGGAATCAATGGTGTTATATTTTATGCCAATGCAATCTTTGAGGCTACTGGTGAGAAGCTACATAAGGATATTAGATGTTGCTCTTTCATTTCTACTGATATAAATCTGTTCATTTCTGTTTTAGATGTAATGTAATTGTTCTGATTAGATAAAGTGGGATAAGGTTCAAACCCATACAATAAAGAAACAACAAGATCATAAAAAGAAATATCAAGTTGAAACTATAGGCAGAAGGAATTCTTAAGAGGTCAAAAGACTTTTGGACTTTAATGTAATATAATTAATTTGGACTTTGTTGTAGGCTATTCTTCAGGTCAGAAAACATTAGTTGCAATTGTTATAGTTCAGGTGCCAACAATGGTCAATTCTAGATAAGAATATCTTATTTAGTTCCTCCCAATGATCAAACACATTTGCCTTATTAGAAAGTGGTGCTTGGCATGTGCCAATGATAGTAGTAGGTGTATTGTTGATGGACAAATCTGGTAGGAGACCACTTCTAATGGTATGAGTTAGGTCCTAAATATAGACTATTATAAGGACATTTATTGTGTATTAATTTGAACAATAATAAAGAAAACTTTCTTTAGATTTCTGCAAGAGGAATGAGTATTAGTTGCCTTATTGTTGGATTGTCATTCTACATACTGGTAATTATACTTTCTTGTCTTTATAACACTTTATGTCCACTAACTCAATTTAATGGGATTTAATTTCATTTACCTAATGTTCATGCAAAAGAAAGTAGCCATTTCTCTTGTAAAATCATCTAAGACTACAAAGGGAATTCCATTGGGTTGTAAATGTGTTTAAAAATGGAACTATTGTTGACAAGCATATATTTTCTATTTGATAATTGAGTTCTAATGTTACTTTAGTCCACAAGTTGGCAGCTGATTTTTCAACATAATTACCAAGTACATAAATTACACAAAATGACAATTAGATAGAACATCAAAATTATGATGTTTATTTTGAATTATTTTGGTCTACCTTGTTCTACAAGAACACTCTACACAATCTGTTTTACAATTGATTGGGAGTAAGCTAGCTCTGATTGGTCTATTGGTGAGTATTACATCATTAACTAGGCAATATTTTATTTAGATCTCAATAATTCAGTATCCATTTCTAATAAAAATTATTATTTTTTATAACATCTTCTTGTATTTATGTTGTACAGGCCTATATTGGCACATTTTCATCAGGGGTTGGCAAAATTCCATGGGTTATAATGTTTGAGGTTAGTTCTCATTAGAAAAGTGAATTGATTAGGTTAAGAAGAAAATGTAGAGATGAAGTCAATCTATCAGTAAACACTAATGAATCAAAACTTCCTACCTTATCATTTCTTTTGAGTTTAGTACCCAACTCTTTTGATTACCTAAGGCTAGAAATTATTCTTGAGAAGAATGAACCTCATAATCATTATAAAGAGACTTTTCTTTAATGAGAAGACCCAATGTCTTACGAATTAGTTCCTCTATACACCCTCATCCTCACCCACCTTGAAAATATCTAGAGAGCTTTTCTTCTAAATCATTCTTTCATTTAGACTCTTCATTCTCTAAGAAATTTACTATTTATATCCCATTTCAATCATTCTCAACACCCTAGTGTAATCCTTGGATCATTAGGAATGCCTGCCCCTGGCTACAGATGCATGTACCCTGCAACTATAGAATCTCTCTATCAATAGCTAAGCTTTGAAACATGAGTTATAACTTAATCCCTAGGCCACATTAATTTAAAACAAATCCTTAACTATGAAATAGATAAAGCAATTTAGTAAACCAATTAGTTTTGGAGCTTGCAAGTGTTCTCCAAAAGTTTTACACCACTAATATAGACTGAAAGACAATTCTACAATGAAATTTTGGTAATTAAACTTTAGTCTTTAGGTCACATTAGTCAAAACTGAACCCAACCTTCCAAATATTAAAAGCAATTATATCAATAATCAATGGTTTATTTATATTGATAATCAATTTATATGAATTTCATAATCTGTAGATTTATCTGTGTTTGGTTTGATGTAGATATTTCCTATAAATATGAAGGGGAACACTGGCAGCTTGGTGTCTTTTGTTGCTTGGTTTAGTGGTTGGCTTGTTACAGTTGCTTTTAATTGTCTCTTGTCTTGGAGTCCAATAGGTTAGATCAATGAAATAATTCACTCAACTTTTCCTATTTTTATACCGTCTCTCATTAGTTGTAAGAGTGCTTGAATGGAGAAATGTTAGATGTGTTTTGATTTCTTTTTGGGAGGTTTCTAGATTTTGTTCTCGAAATCTATTAGTATAGCTTTCTTCCTTTGTGATTTATTATTTTGATGCATCACAGAGCATGCTGTCAAAATTCTATGGTCTATGTATCAAACTTTTCTTATCTAGTTCAGTATCTCCAATATAGATAATAATTCAACTATTTAAGGTCTTTAACATGTAGATCTATAGAGTATGACTGTCGAATTTATTCCAAATTTGAATGCTCTTGAAATTGTTTGCATATATTTGATCTATGTCAAAATTTTCTATGATCCATTATCACCTTGTGTTTTCTAGATCATTGTTTCAATAATGCATTATAGAGTATGATCCATGTTCTTACAATCCATCATCAGGATTATTATTATTATTTTAATTCATTATATTGATGAGTGTTTGAAATCTTTGAAAATCTTTATTATAGACCAAGAAAGTAAGATTTCCTAATTTGTTTTTAGATTCAGTTATTTTTATCATTTTTTCCTATCAATATTTTAGATCATGTTCTATGATCTACCATCACAACTTTCGTGCTCTCTAACTTCCTATCTTGATCATGATAGATAATGAAGTATGTGCCATTGCCATAATGTCTTGTTAATAACTCATTAATATTGATGCAAAAGAGATTTATGAAGTCACATCAAAATATTTGAAATTCATTAAATTTTGAGATAAATAGTGTACTAGTACTACTTATAAATAAAATATTTATTTTCTCTAAATTTTCATTTTTTGAGTTGATTGTGTATTTTTGTAAACTCAGAATTAGAAATCATATCTTTATCTATCATCATAACTTTTCTCTTTTCTAACTCATTATCTTATCTGATCCATTATAAACTTGACCACACTCATATGAAAAAGTCTTAATATGTATCTTAAATTGGAAAGCTTGTAGAATTGATTGCTAGTATCTTTGAAATTATATTTATGATCTAACTGACTTTTTGTTTCTTTTCAAGAACACTATACTAAATGATACATAATGGTAGTTCTCTTTTTCACTAATTCATTGTCTAGATTATAGATTCTAAAATATGAATTGCAAAGCCGATGCAAAAATGTTATACACGGTCAAAGTGAACTTTCCTCATTCTATTCATTTTGTTTTGGTGTTTATTTTATAGGAAGAGTATTTGGGGTCATTCAATATGATGACATTCTAACTTGTGTCTTTTCAAAACTTGTTTAAACTAACAAGGTAAAAATGAATCTTAAAGGCCACCAAAAGAAAATTATAGGCTTGGCATTTTCACACACTTTGAATGTATTGGTATCTTTTGGGGCCAATGCCCAAGTTCCAGGTTTGTCTTCATTTTGTATATCCATTGCCATCTCATTTTATACATTCACAAGTTTATAGATTCAAATTACTAAATGTTTGGCCAATGTTCTGGCAACTCTGTTTCTGGAGCATTGATAGATGGTAGAAGCAAAAGTCAAATTTTTTACAAGTGCAGACAGGAAGATCATCACCACCAGTTGGGGATACACGAGTACAGTTCCATAATGATCAAGTTCACTTCTTGGTTGTTCACAAGAGCCAGCTTCCTATTTATGATGCTTCTAAGTTTGACCATTTGCATTATGTAAGTCTTTGTCAACAATTTAGAATTCAAATTTAGTAAGTGATAATGATATAAGCTACCTTCTCTATATGAGTGTAAACTAATATCACATTTTTTTGCACTGTAGTGCATACCTCATGATTCTTTGTCTACTCCCATTTCAAGCGTAGTATATTCATGTGACAACCTTCTCATAGTTGCAAGCTACTATGATGGTGCTATTGGAGTATTTGATGTAGAGAGCTTGAGGCCAGCCTATCATATTGCACCTTCTACATATTTAGCTTCAGGCATGAATAGGTAAGTTGGCCTAGGGAGGCAAAAGTTATGTTATGTATGGATAAATGGATCCCCGAGTATTTTATGATTTAACTCAAAATGTATCCTTTGATTATTCATGCCGTGTGTATCCTCTAGTAATTACATCACATCCATCTGACTAAAATTAGTTCGCTCTAGGAATGATTGACGGAGGACTTTATGTCATTGAGCCTTCAGAATTAGTAGGAAAGTGGGGTGTAGGACCTCCTCCACATAATGGTACCATTGGATCAAATCCAACATTAAGCAATCAAGTTTTAGAACCAAGTCCAAGGTAGTTCATCATATTAGAACATGGAAAATAGTGCCTTGTAATAACTTTTTATGTTTATCACATACCTATTTGCAACTCCATAATCGATATTGATGATAGTCTCTTTCCCTCATTGTGCTGCTTTTGATATACCAGTCTTGTAACCTATATATATTACTTCAAGTGCATGGTGCTTCTTTGTGCATAAGTTTGAGCTTTTAGAGAAAATCATTCACTTATGAACATTCCATCAAAGATGATGTATACTGAGGATATGGCTTTTCTAGCTATTAAGTGGAAGTTTCACATTTTTTGAACATTCAAATAACTTTACTTTTATTCATGCAGCTAAACTACGAGTGCCTTTTGTGTTCTTGAAAAATGGTAAGCTTTCAACTTTTTTGAACCCATTATGGATGCAAATGAACTACAACTAGTAAGGTGTCAATTTTAAGGAAATTTTTGTTACTATAGTATAGTTCAATTGCTAGAAATAGGCTCAGTGATTGATTGCATTTTAATATTATGTCTTGGATGCTCTTGCCAAGGAATTAATCAAAAAGCGGCCAAATAAGGTGTTATAGTTATATATGCGCTCTTATGATGATTTAATTGGGACTATAAGTTTTTTTTGTCACGTTTATCTATTTGAAAAATAGAGATTAGTTAGTGTTATTTTCTTTCATTCCTAATAAAAATTTCTTTTCTAATTTTATTTTTCCTTGCAGTCTTCACAAGCAATGGTGTCTCAAGAACCAAAATTTAGACGGGTTGTGCCAATTATTGCAAAGGCTTTGCTCTCATAGGAGCCTTTTAAATTGCACAAAATTTGATTCTAAAGCATAATTGCTCAGTGGAGACTCAGGATATCTGGCACATTTCTTCCTCCTTTCCATTGTTTTGTATGAACTAAATCATGTGATATGAATAGAACAATGGCGTGGAGGTAGAAATGTGCACGATATCCTAAGTCTCATGCATTGAGAAATTATGCTTTAGAATCCAATTTTGCGTAGTTTAGAAGGCTATGCTTTAGAATCCAATTTTGTGTAGTTTAGAAGGCTCCTATTAGAGCAAAGCTTTTGCAATAATTGGCAAAGCCTGTCTAAATTTCTACCAAGCATTGGTCTTAATTTCAACCAACATGTCTTCCCTTTATCATCAAATGTATTGTACCATTGTAGAAAATTAAGGGATCATGGTTGCAATTTCAACAACAGTTGAGAGGGATCTTGGTTGCAATTTCAATGACAGTTGGTCTTTTTTTCCATCAAATTTTTGGCTTTATCATTGAAAAAGTCAAGGGGTGTATGTAAAAATTTTGACTAGTGATGGATGCAAATGAGGAAATAAGAGTTCAGGCTGGACTAAGGAAATTGACAAAACTCGCATCAGTTGTCGACCTTTTTGAAGTCAAAATTTTGATGCATAATTATTGTGATGAAAAACTAACTAAAAAAGATTGACGACAGGTTTAGTCATCTATTTGATCAACTCTGGTCATAATTTTGACCTTTTCTCATCAAAATTTAGGGCTAAATTTACTAGTGTTTGTGGAAGAAGAAGGGTATTGAACTGAAGTTTAGTTCTACATTTCATCCACAAACAAATGGGTAGATAGAGGTTGTGAATAGAAGCTTGGGTAATTTGCTAAGATGTTTAGTTGGGAATAAGCCAAGTAATTGGGAGATGGTATTGGCACAAGCTAAATTTGCATATAATAATTCTGTTAATAGGAGTACAGGGAAGATACCTTTTGAGATTGTTACTGGAATGCATCCTAGAGGTATATTAGATTTGAGAGATGTTGCTGGTGAAGAAAAAAGAAGCATTGTAGGAGAATAATTTCCTTATTTTATGGAGTCTTTGCATAAGGAAGTGAAGTTGAGGTTGGAACAGAGTAATTAGAAGTATAAGGAAAATGCTTATAAGTCTAGAAGACATCATGATTTTGAAGTTGGTGATGAGGTGATGGTTCATTTAAAGAAAGGAAGATTTCCAGTTAGAATATACAGTAAGCTAAAGATGAAGAAGTTTGAACCTTGCAAGATCTTGAAGAAGTTTGATAGTGGTAATGTTTACAAAGTTGAGTTACCTGATGACATGGATATATCTCCTATATTCAATATTTTCAATTTGTATAAGTATCCTGAGTCAGATGATGAAGTTGTTGTATTAGATGATTACCCTAATAAGTAGAATGAAGAAGTTGAATAGATATTGGATCAGAGAGTTGGCAAGAGCACAAGAGGAAAAGATTACTATGAATATTTGGTGGAGTGGAAGAATAGACCTATTGAAGATGCTTCATGGATTTCTCAATTTGAGTTGGATTTAGCTTAGGTTGTGACATCTTAATGATTAAGGAGAATCATTTCTTTCAACCCCAATTGTCTGATGTAGGAGCATCCTGGGTTGCCTTATCATCCTGCTCATTTTTTATTCATTCTACAAGTTGGTTCTAAGTTACTGTAGCAATTCCTTCATGTGCTGAGTTATTGTAACAATTCATTCATCTATTGAGTTACTGTAGCAATTCTTTCATGTGCTAAGTTACTGTAGCAATTCCTTCATGTGCCGAGTTACCCAGTGTATGCCAAGTGACTCTTCATGTGTCGAGTTACCTCGTGTATGCTGAGTGACCCTTCATGTGCTGAGTTTTCCTACTTATGCCGAGTGTTAGTATTTGGACATGATTTCTGCAAGCTGACTTGTGGGATTTATTTTGATCGCAACATTTATGTTAAGATCTTTTCTTGGGATGTGTTTAGACTATTGTTGGGTCAGCCTTCCTCTTATGTACTATTCTAGAATGATCTATAAGCTATTTTGACAAGTATATATAGAGTGTTTAGGCTTAGAATTAGGCAAGTTTTTTTGGGGAAATTTTTTTTGGAAGAGGATTGTAGAGTAGAATTGGAAAGTGCGAATTTGATGTTGGATCTTTGAATGTGAATGTATTTGTATTTGTCCATAACCCAGAAGGTCTTATAGCTAGACATGTATGAAGATATTTTGATGAATCAATAAAAGTATTTCACTCTTCTTCTTACTTTGGTTGTTATTCTTTGTGTTTTCTTCTGTTGTGTTAACTCTTGCAGGGTGCTTTGGATAGCTAGATGAACCTTTGGCCCTAGTTATTCATCTCTTCCTTGTGTCATCTTAAAATAAACATAATGATCGAATGACACCTACTATATCCATGCTAATATATAAAACTATCAAATTTTAGATACCATTGCCAAGGTTCTTTCTTTAAGCCATATAAACTTTTCTTCAATCTGCACAATAAGTTCTCCTTACCTTTGACCTCAAATACCCAAAGTTGTGCCATATACATCTCTTCATACAAATAACCATGAATAAAGGATGTTTTAACATCAAGCTACTCCAAATGAAAATATTCATTAGCCACAATACTTAAAACAATGTGAATAGAATTCATTTTAACAAAAGGAGAGAATACTTCATCAAAATCAATGCCCTTTTTTTGTGCAAATCATTTTACAAATAGCCTAACTTTAAATATTTTCTTACCTCTATCCTTTTCTTTCAACCTATAAATCCATGCATTCTTTAAAGACTTTTTACCTATAGGTAACTTACATAAATCCCAAGTCTTATTTTCCAACAACGAGTCCATTTCTTCTACCATCATAGACTCTCATTGAGTCTTATTATCCACCTACACAACTTCATCATAACATTCAAGTTCACTAGCATCAATTAGTAAAAAAGAGTATAAAGAAGGAGGATATTTCTATAGATCTACTTAACCTTGTTGACTATCTAACATTTAGTGTGGTGTGTAGTATTTTTTTTTGTGGTTATTGAAAATTATGAGGAATTGATGGAAAATCATCTTTTGGAGTATCATCCAACACTACTTAATTATTTTCTTTCTTCTCCTGTTGTTGTAATAGAGCTTTGTACAACACTTTCACATTGAATATGACATCCCCACTTCTTATAATTTTACAATTTTGAAAATCGTAAAGACTATAACCAAATCCATCAATGCCATATCCAACAATTATACATTTCTTTGACTAAGCATCTAGCTTGGTTTTATTTTTAGAATCTATATTTGTAAATGCTTCACAACCAAAGGTTTTGAGAAAAGAATAACTTTCCTCCTTAATAGCCCATGCTTCCTCTAGAATACCACAAGCTAAAGGAGTAGAGGGAATATACAATAGTATTGACAACCTCCACCCACTTGTTTAGGGAAAACCAACATACAACCTAATGCTCCTTGCATGCTCCATTATTTTCCTATTCATATGTTCAACCACTCCATTTTCTTGTGAAGTTCTTGTAATAATCTTCAAATTCATGACCATAATACTCACTACCATTATTAGATCTGTGACATTTTAATCTCTTACCAGTCTCATTTTTAACCAAGCATTTTCATTTCTTAAAAGTTTGAAATACATTAAATTTTTGTTTAAGGAAATAAACCCATACTTATCTAGTTGTATCATCAATGCATGTAACATAATAGTGAGAGCTACCAAGGGAAGATACCTGAGCTAGTCCCCATATATCTATATGCACAAGCTCTAATTTCTCATTTTTCTTTTCCTTCCCACTCTTCACAAAACCTACTTCTTTTGTTTTCCATGCACACAACTTTCATAGAAATGCATATTGACACATTTCAAACCTAATAAAAATTTATTTGAATGAAGTAATTTCATACCTTTGTCACTCATGTGCCCAATTCAGTGTTTCCATAGCACTGCATTAGAATCTGCAACAACTATTTGTTCTCCCTGCTCAATTGCAACAACTATTCCCAAACATTCATTTTTCTCTAAAATAATTTAAGTAGATGGAATGCTACGACCTTTACAAAGATATAAGATGCCTACTTTCATACCTTTTCTACTACAAGGGAACCTTTTGAAACCTTCCAATTTTTATCATTAAAAGTAACTACGCAACTGTCATCGTTGAGTTTTCCTACTAAAATTAAATTCCTACTCAGCCTTGGAACATGTCTTAACTCATGTAGTAGCCAATGATTCCCATTCTACAACTAAATTTTAACTTTTCCCTTTACAACAATCTGATAGGATTCATTATCCCCCAAATAAACAAGCCCAAAATCTCCTAGGACATAATAAAATAACCTCTATGGGATGTAGAATGAAATGAAGCCCCAGAATCTAAAACCCAAGAATCATCAACACTTTCTAAAGAAAGAAGCAAAGAATTCTCTTTGGATTTGTTACTTGTTGAGCTATCATTTTGCATGATGTTGAATGGTAGGGATCCTTTTGAATTCCTTACTTGAAAGGCTAATCGGGGATCAACTACAAGGTTCTGGGTGGTCTTACAATTTACTAGAATTTTCTCAATTAAAGATAAATGTGTATATTCATGATGAGGCCTTTGTTGGTTTGAACCACCAATTTTGGATAAATCTTTTGTTGTTTGAAAAGTGTAACCATAAAAGAGATATATTTTTGTATTTTCTATCTTATGATGAATGCAGTCTACCAATGCAACTATATGAATTCCTATTTTAAACAAGTGTTTTAGAAAATTAAATAACAAAGATAAGGTAATGAGAGATTAAAGAAAGTAACTCAAAGAAAAATTCCCAACGAACATAAACCACGATAACAACACGTTTGTAAATTAAATTATCAAAAGGGATCTGGTAGAAAACCAATAAAATTAGGAGCAATGGTTTCTCAACTCCACTAATTTAATCATCAATAGGAACTCAATATAAAATGAAAGATGTTTTATGTTTCATCAAATTTCAAGGCCATAAAATATTTTCTCATGCAAGAAAAAACACTATGCAAGAAAAAAGATGATTCTTTCTCCAATTCATTATGTTAGTTGAATTTTTTAACATGAGGCAAATGAAAAACCTAAAAGATCATATAGTCATAACAAAACAATAAAACCATTGGCTCCATTATTGTCCATGAACATACTTTCACAGAAATAACACACTTTGGGAAGAATAACTACACTTAGACTGAGAGCACCGATAACATATATTATTGTATCAAAATAATGGTCTTGAGTACATATTACGTCCATGTATTTAAAAGAAATCCTCCCCTCCCTTTGTATTAGGAGTGAGAACTCTTCTAATGCAAACTCATGCTAAAAACCAATAAAATAAAGCTACTTACATACAAACTAACTCTCTAAATGGTGCTAAGTAGGCCTCCACCCTTCTCTATATCAAATAATTGGTGCATGAGCCTTTACATGACTTAAAACAATAAAATAATGAGAAGATAAGAAGATAGAAGCCATAAGATGATTTGAGAGTCGTTAAGAGCTCTAAAAATGGAACCTCAGCCTTCTTTAGGTGTCTCTATGAGTTGAACTACCATCAAAATGTATTTTTGATGTATGAAATTCTCCAAAATAGCAACTGGTAGTTAACTATTAGTGCACCTTTGAGAAAAGTGCACTTTGGTGAGGCGCACCTTGGTGGAAAGACCTTGTAATGCCCTGCCAAGGGATCCAAAGAATTAACCTAAAATTTTACTAAGTTTGGTAGCATTTTTTTTTTTAAACATGAAAGTAATATCATTCACAATTGATACAAGAATAATGGAAGCAATAGAAATAACCATCTAAAAAACATAACATAACAGGTTACATTCTTTAAAGATCCCTTAACGTTGAATCACATCTAAATTAACTAACATTAATGAATCCATCTAATACAACAACCACATGAAATAATAATGATAAGCCCAATGTTTACACATTACATTTCTAAATGCTCAATCATCCACTGTACATGCCATAGGGTATGAAAGGCTTAAAAGAATATACATATGTGGAATAAGGTACATCAAAGTAAAGATAACCATATGATACACATGATACATCATCATAGAAGATATATACATCCATCACAAAAGATCAACATAATAAACTAAGTGCATAGTTCCTCCCAACTGTAAATAGCATCATTAGACCATCGTGGATCCTAGCCATCCATCCATGCATAACATTCCAAATCATCGAAGAGATCATCGATATTAGCATAGTAGGAATGTCACTCCTATATATACTACATCATATGTAGAAAATAATATAACATGCAAATATAAGCATAAAGTAACATCATCTAACATATGCTAATCACTAATGTAAGGATACATATCCACCATCATGAAGGACGCATCAACCATGATGTCTCAATTGGATCTCAAATGATAAGAGTGGAAAAATACTACCACCCGATCATGTGGTACCTAAGTGGTCCACTCCCACCATGCTGAGGAGATAATCTCAAGTCCCAAATAGGCTATCAAAATCACATAGCATAAGAAAACTCTCTAAGTCTAGGAATCCTAAAAGTATACTAACTCAAAGGTTCCAATCACAAAATCAACATCTAATCCCAGAGGCACACAATGACTTGTAGGAAACCTACTATGCAAGCGAGAAAGTGTCATCGCATTTATCATGTAGAAGTTACCCTGGTAGTTAGCTAAACTCCACAGGTCCCTACTGATCCTCATGTGGCCACTAGTATCCTCTCATACTAACAAAGCATACTATGGAATGTAAGGTCACAATCAAGCGTTCTCTCTACTCCCATCCTAGTCTGTACAAACACTCGAGGCATGGGCGAGAACAAAATAATTATCTTTTTAGTTCCATTAAGTTAGTATTAGGTGAGAATATTTTCACTTATTAAACAACTTACAATGAGTTAGCCTGGCAGCCTCTTAGGGCCCTGACCCCCATTGCAAGCCACTTCTCGACACTACAAGCAGATAACCTACCCTAAGCCCATGGAATCATAAATCACCCCAGTCCTATACAAGTGACTGGAAAGAAATACCAAAAGATAATAAAAAATAAGAGCATCAAATATCCATAAAAGCATCAAATCTCCATGAGCAACTGAAAAGTATCCATAGAAAATCATGACCACAACAGCTCTTTATTGGCAACTAAAGTATCACTGATAATCAAAAGTATCCATTGGTTCTCAACAACCAAAATATAACTCAGAATCATACTGATCGAAGACTCCAAAATGGTTGAGTCAAAATATGTCACAACATGACATCATAAACAACAATCAGTCCCATCATGGCGATTGGAAAATAACCCAAGGATAACTAATTGATGACTTAGAAATGATTAGGTCAAGTGTCTCACACATAAGAAAAAACAATCAGTAATTACAAACATTACACAGAGCATTCCATCGCATAACCATGGTTGGGTTTATAAAGATAAAAAATGAAACATCATCATGACATCACAATCATAACTCCTGAGCCTCTGGTAGATGTCCTATAACTGTTCAACACTAGTCAACCCAAAACCCAAAATAGAAGCATAAAGAAATACACAATGCAAACACATATTTTGGTTTTGCTAACATTATATACTTGAATTTAAATGTGGAGGTTTCAGTTTTTGTCTCAAGTTTTAGATAATGAATGGAGAATCACTTGTACATTTTTCCCATCCCATGTATTTGTTAAAAAGTTTCTCTCTCAAAACCATTAGATTCAATTTTCTAATTATATTGTTTATATAAACATTGCTCAAAGTTGACTCTTATCGAGTTCCAATAATCAATTAACAATTCAATAAATAGCATAATTCAAAACTTCAATTTAAAACACATTCTAATGATTAACCTTAATTAAACTAAGTTTAATTAAGTTAATTATTAATATCTTTCCTTTTTAAATAATAATTGACAAACTATCATTAATATTTTAAAACATTTATCTTTTAAAGAATGACCCATTAATTCAACCTTTTAAATGTAATAATTGTTCATAATTATATATGCATATATACTCACACACACACACACACACACACACACACACATATACATACATAAAAAAAAAAAAATATATATATATTAACAATAACAATTTTTTTAATGAAATTTTTTTTTATAAAAATCGAATTGCAAATCACATCCAATCTTTAACTCGACGCCATAGTCGATACGAAACATAATAACCACCACCAAATAAATGGTGTCATGCGGGCCTGCTGTCGCAAGCCTGCGACAGTGGTCGTAGAGCCTGCGGCAGCAGTGCCGCCAACCACTACCATAGGTACAGAGGTGGGCGTATGGGCTTGGCCCTCCCCACCCACATATAATATGCAAATCATTTTTTTATAAAATTTTTATAACATTTTTATCAAAAATGTAAATCGCGATGCAATTAAACATTTGGTCCTCCAATAAAATATATATATTTGCAGATTTGAATTAGCATGTTCATATCAACACAATTTTCTAAAGGTTTTCAATTTTAATGAAACCATGAAATATTTTGTTCTCTAAATTTACTCAATAAGTTTGCTAATGGATTTAGACCCTAGCTCCGTGTTCTCTCTAGATCTATGCATATAAAGTTTTCTCAAATAATTTTTAGCTACATATATTGAGAATACATACAATTAAAATAGGAGAAACCCTCAAAAAATATGTGGAAGACATGATGAAGACAGGAAGTGTAAGATGCGGAAATAGCATAGGCAAGATCACAAGAGTCTACCCGAATTTTGATGCTAATTCACTTTTCCTCAGAAACCTCGCAGAGCAAGCTCCTCCCTTCTCCAAAGTTCCCAAGTCCTCCAATGCTCCAAAACGCTCTCCAAAATGCTCTCCACAATTATGCTCCCTTAAGCCTCTAGGAGTACTCGAATATAAAGGACTCTCAAGAATGCCTCTAGAAACAACTAGAAGGTGTAGACAACTAAGCACGAGCTTTTTCCAACTTTCCAGATGAGTCATAAGGTTGTAGACACCATGTGCTTAATTTGTGCGCTAACCCCCGTGTTGTTGACATAAGAAAAATAAAAAGGTGCATTAACTCCTAGGCAAGCTTATAACTTTATTTAATTTTATTATATCCTTTATTTAATTTTATTATAACTTTTATTATTATTGTTTATTTATTATTTTATCATTATTTATTATTATTAATTTTTTAATTAATTACTTTTATTTAATTCTTTTCTCAACTAATCCTTATTTAATTATTTTTAATCCAAAATATCAAAGATCATGATATAATATTAATTTTCTCCCATTAATTAATTTATTAATTAAATCTATTTGTTAATACTTAATTAATAGAAAATTCACCATAGACCTCCAAAATAAAATATGAAAACCCATCATAGAACAATCCATACAAAATCAGTCTAAAGGGTTAAAAATCATGAATTATGTCATCCGACACATTCGGTGGGTAACATATCCAGATACTTGTCCTATCTTTCTAGGACAATGGTTTAAGGGTCTGGGATTTGGACTTGAGAATTTATCTCCCCTCTCTTATCATTGAGATAGTGTAATAGGGTACGCTCATCCTGGTAATTCAGGGAAGTCAATACCCGATACCTGCAACCTGCATAAAAACCCATGCATGTAGATACAATATATATATAATTCTAAGCTAAACAAGCAATGGAAGGAAGTGGTGCATCATGTAGATCTTGACTAGAAGGTGACTACGACTCCCTTCCTTAACCATATCAGAAACACCATACAAAAGAATAATCATGCACACCATACACATGCAAGTATGGGGTAAGTATCCATAATAAAACACATGAGATAATAAACCATCTAAGTAATCATCATCAATAATTGAAATCAATGTAATGATCATCGTGCATACATGAAATGTAAAGTCTAAATAATCTCATCATATATCAACTGAATCCATAACATAATGTCTGATAGTCTCAAAACAATACCACTAATCCATCAACACAAAACTAGTCTAATATAGTTTGATAATGGTAACAACAATGTGTCCAAAAAAAGATGTGAATGATGGCAGGCACTACAAACCTAAAAGTCAAATTTTTTTTCTAGGTAGCAAAACTTGATTTCCAACATTTGGGTTTTCTTTCCCTTTATACCAAAATGATGTGTGTATGTTTTCCTTTGAAATTTTGGATGAAAAAGGTGATTTATTGAGGATCTAATAAGTCTAAATATTCATACTTTACCCTCACTTCCTTATGGAAATCATGAAGTTTAACTTAGGCATTCTCTAGAACTTGAAAGTCATGGGTCTGAGTGTGATCTTAGCTATTGGAAAAGATGAGGAAGTCATGGTAATGTTTGGGGCCTGGGGGGCCTCTATATTTTTTAGAAATGTGCATTTTCACACCTTTAGAGACAATTCATTCATCAAATATTTAAATTGTACACATGTGCACCTACACACTTTTAGGGAATTGTGCAAGGTGCTCAATTCAACAAAAAATCAAATTTCTTATTTCTAAAAATGGTTTTTGAGTTTTTCTCAAATGGGGTTTTAGATCACTCTTGTGTACTTATTTTGATTTTTTTGATGATTTAGGCCTATTTGTGCACCTTGCACACCTATGTACTTTTCTTTTCAAAACTTAGAAAATTACGCACCTGTGTACCTTCACACATGCACATCTTATAGAGTTCTTCAACTTATGCATATCTCAAAATTATAATGCATACCTTCGCACCTATGCACATGCACACCTTCACACTTACACACCTTTAGGGAAGTGCACAAGGTGCTCAATTCAACAAAAAATTGAAGTTCTCTATTTTGAAAATAATTTTTGGGTTTTTGTTGTATAGGGTCTAAAAGCACTCTAGTGTACTTATTCTCAATATTTTTGATGATTTATGCCCTCTTTATAACCCAACATTTTCATATATTTATACTCCTTCTACTTCTTCTATTTGAAATCCCAAGGCACTTATTTTGAAAATGCACATGTAATACCATGGATATTTTTTTGTCCTATGGATAATGAGGATGCTATTTTATCTGCACAAAGAAGCAAACATTAGTCATCTTATGTTGAAAGACCCAAAGAGGACTCCACTAGACTCAAATTGACAAAAAATGTATCAAAACTAGTCAAATTGACCAAAAAGTGAAAGTCCCCCCACATTAGCTAGTTTTGTGTAGCAATGCACGTAGTGCACTTGCACAGGGTGTGCTAGTGTGAACCTTGTTTGCCTCTTAAGTGGCTAAGTGCATAGTCATGCACAAGTGCACATTCACATCTTAAATAGGTGCACATGGTGAGCATGTACACAACTATGTACCTATGTACATGTGCATCAGTGCATTTGTACAAAAAGTGGAAGGCTTTATAGTCTATTGTGGGGGGGGGGAGCCTTGTGTGCACCTCCAAAGGTGCACACATGTAGATGTACACATCCCTAGAGTAGGTGAGGTGCACTTGTGTGCACTTGGCGCACATGCGCATGTGTGCATATGTGAACTTCATGCACTATGAAGTCTATTCCTTGAGTTTTACTTCTCTTCAACTGCCCAATCCTTCTCAACTAGAGATTGAGGTTTGACCTAGACCTTGGGGAGGGTCAAAATGATCAAGGCTTCGGACTAGATGCCTCATAGGGAATTTTGAAGCTAGGGGGTTCCCATTTTGTGACTCAAAATGGGGCATGCATTGTGAAGCCACAACATTACTTACCACATTTACCTCCTTGTTCCCTTTGGTTTTATCTCCTTTATTGTTCTTTTGAGTTCAACAATCTTTTTTCTTATGTCATAGTTTCCCACAATACCAACAATCTCTAGGTCCTCTAGATTGAGACCTCTTTCCCTATGAATTTCCTCTTGATTTCCCATGATTTTTAGAATTACTTCCTCTCTTAGTCATTTAGCCTCTACTTTGTGCATTCAAAGTACTTCTTGATGTAGATCCACTTGAGGTTTTCCTACAAGTTTCCTCACTCAGAATAACACCAATTACATCATCAAATTTTAGGGTATTATATCTATAAATAGAATTACTTACAACAATTACAAAGGCATTCCATCTTTGCAAAAAAGAACACAAAAACAAGAGAACCCTAATTTATTCATCAAAATTGACATTTACAGAAGATAACTAACTAGTAACAATATTAAACTCATTGAAATGATCTACAACAAATCTTTCTTTTTCCATCTTTATATTAAATAAATGCTTCATGAGAAATAACTTATTTGAAGCACATGGCTTTCATACAATTTTGATAGTGTTTGCATCAACTCTTCTATCATCTTTGCTTTTGTAATGTTAAATGTCACCAATGGTGCCAAGCATAATCAAATACTTCCAAGTTCCTTTTTGTCTAAAATCTCCCAGTCCTCTTCTATCATAGTTCCCTGTTTCTTGGTTTTTCCTTCCAATGGCTTCCATAAATCTTTTTGATAAAGATAGTTCTTCATTTCTATTTTACATAATTGAAAGCTTTTCCCATTAAAGTTCTCACATTTAGCTTACCCTCATCTTCCATTGCTCCCACTCAACTGCTCTCACTCAATCGTGAGACTTTTCTATAAAGAATAACGAAAAAACAACCATGCTCTAATATCACTTGTTACGATTAAACACATACATAAATAACAATTACATGCAAATATAAACAATATGAGAAAATAATAAATCACATAGAAGAGAATAGAAGAAGCCAATATTTAATGTGGTTCACCTAATCCTTGGGCTATGTCCATCAAACAACGAGTCTAATAATATTATTATCTAGTGATTACAACTTGATTACAATCTGCAATCCCTTACAACTCAATACTGCTATAAGAAGCAATTATCACATCACACCTTATGGAATCCCTAACCTTAAGCCATTTTATACAAGTATTTTTGCCACTTTAGGGTTAAACTTAGTTACAACATTTCGGCCCAAAAATGTCAATAGAATAGCCCAAATTTTCTTTTTCTTGAGGACTCTACCCTTGAACCCTTGACAGTCATGGCCTATTGACGATGGTTTTACTAGGGGATGCCACCCCCAAACTCCCACTTGGGGCCCAAACCCCCACTTGGGGCCCAAACCAACCCCAAACCCCACTAAGGAATTATGGAGTATATACAATACTTCCTTGATTAGTCACCATAAACTAACTGTTGGATGATGACAACTATATTATTTTATGTTTATACATTAATGATATGCTTGTAGATGGGTCCAACATGGATCATATAAAGGGGTTGAAATAATAGTTAGCACATTCATTTTCTATGAAGGATTTTGGGGCAACAAAAAAAATCCTTTGTATGAAAATTTACAGATATGGGAAGAACAAAAAATTGACATTATCTTAGGTTGATTATATTGAGAAGGCGTTGCAATATTTCTTTATTGAGAATGCCAAAGTTGTGGGCACATCTTTGCCCAAGGAAATGTGTCCAAAGGACAAGAAGATGAGGATAAAATGTTCAAGGTATCTTATGCTTTAATTGTAGGAAGTGTAACACCCCCTCAAGGGATCCAAACAAACTAACCTAAAATTTTACTAAGTTTTCCAAACATTTTTTTATAAAGATTAGATATGACAAAAATCATAAAGTAGCGGAAGAAATAACATACAATCATACATAAGCAAACATAATAGATTACATTCCTTAAGGATCCCAAGATGTTGAGTCACATTTAAAATTTAAATAATACTAAGTCCAATAAATAACACATCCACATAAAAGAATAACTACAAGTTCAAGTCTATTTGAATAATATACATTTGTTCCAAATACCACTTGGTAATAAATTTGGAATGCACAATTATCCATTGTACACATCACAGGATATGAAAGGCTAAAAGAATATACATTTATAAAAAATATTACATCATCCCTTTTGGATCCATGATACAAAGTGCAATACAATAAGAAAAATCATCCGTCACATAGATATAACCATCCATCATAATACACAAAGATAGAATGAAATGAAATGAAAAACAAGCGACTCTCATCAATGGATGAGTCTCAATGGTAAAAGTAAAAAACACTACCTCCTGACCTTGTCATAACCTAAAAAGGTCCACTCCCATTGCATTGAGGAGATAGTTTAAAGTGCCAAATAGGATATCAATTTCAAAAATCAAAAGTAATATCTATGGCAAGGAAAACCCTAAAAGTAATCTAACTCAAAGGATTACAAGATAAAACAACATCTAGACTCAAAGGTAAACAAAGTCATGTAGGGAATCTAGTATGCAAGTAGGCAAGTGTCATCACACAAATTAACTCTAGAGTTACCTTGGTAGTCTAACTTGACCCTGACCCCCTAGTGACTCTATGCAAGACTTGTATCCTTTCATACTGACAAGGCATACTAATGATGCATGGTCGCAACCAAGCATCCTCTCTACTCCCATCCTAGTTTGTACTAGCACTCGAGGCATGGGAAAGGAAAGAAAAAGACTCTTATTAGGTTCATTTTACTCTCATTTAGTGTAGTGTTTTCATGTATTAAAATAACCTACAAGGGGTTGCCCAAGCAGCTACTTTGGGCTTCGGCCTCCATTGCAAGCCAATTCCTAACATTACATATAGATAACCTACCCCAAGCTCATAAAAGTGAAAATCAAAGAATCTTAGTTTTCACCTCAATCCTATACAAGCAACTGGAAAGCATGAAAAGACAATTCACAATAACATCTTAGTTCTTTACAAGAAACTAGAAAACATCCATAAATATAATCAAAGACTTAAAGGTTAAGTCAAATATGTCATAACATTCATCTCGTTATCACACAAAAACACTAAAAGCAATAACGAACAATATAACTAAACTCATCATAGAGTATACTAAACACATTACTATGGTTGAGTTTAAGAGATCAAGATCAAATCATCATCATGACATCACAAACATAGAACTCCCAAGCATCTAGTAGATGTCCTAAGATTGGTCAACACTCTAGTCAACCCAAACCCCAAGACATAAGACAACATACAATTAACAATGTAGTTTCCTAATTTGGTTTGATTTTGAAGACACACGGTCTGAGTTAACTGTAAGGTTTAAGTTTTCATTTCAATGTAAGATTTCAAATATACGAGGTTTACATTTTACCCTTACAACTTAACCCATTTCCCCGTATTTGAACATAAAACACAATTGCCCTTATTTGATTACAATTAAATATATTAAAATAATTTAAAAATAATTATTTATTAAATTATTAAAATAATGATTATTGATTATTTAATAAAATAATTATAATTTTATTAAAAATCAAAATCATTAATAATAATAAAATAAATTTAAAACTTTGTTGGATAATATTTATTATTAATTATACTTAATTAAACAAAATTTAATTGAATTAATTAATAATTGTTAAAATAATAATATTAATAATCATTAATCATTAATTAAATTAATAAATAATAATACAAAACTATTAGTAAAAAATATTAATAAATAATAATTAAAATAAAATAAAATAAAAAATTAATAAAATTTATAAACAATTTAAAAAAAACTAGCGCATGTAATAATGCATTTAAGGCCCACACGACTAGTCTTCAAAGGCTGCTGCTATGTGGCTGTATACTAGCTACTGCCATGTGATTGTAGACTGGTTGCTGTTGCAGGTAGTAGTATAGTTTGTGCACACATACAATAAAAGGGCCGCAGGTGGGGGAATAAAGGGAGGTGGGCATATAGTGGCCCCGCCTCCTCCCAATTTTTTTAAATTAAAATTTTTCTGTTTTATAGATATATATATTTTTAAAATTGTTTTGAAAAAACCCCCGCCCCCCCTTCAATAATTTTTTAAATATATATATATTTTTAATAAACATAACAAATTCGGTCTAATAGGAAAACCCAAATCAACAGGTCAAATTTTCAATTTAGAATTGATTTCTTTTCAAAACTAATTTTCAATCCTCATATACAGAAGAATTCATATGAATAATAGTAATTCACAATGAGCGATTGAAAGATTTATCACAACAAAAATTTAGAAACACAGATTATCAAACACGATGTAGATAGGAATATTAAATTACATAATTCATTGAGTGAGCAAAACATGAGGCTCTACTTGGTTCTAATGTTAATACACAATCACTTGAAGATTGTGACAGAATTCTCTTCTCTCAAAACCTTCTCTTTGAAAAATCCCTTCTCCAAAAATCTTGGTCCCTGTTAAAATAACTCTCAATCTCTGATATGGAGTTCTTCCCTAAAATTGAGGCATTGATTGTGCGATCACACGAGGGAGCTCGTTGATCACAATCTTTTAACTCTTTATTAACTTTTTTGAATATTCATGCAATTTAAAATATCTTTTATAAATAGGCAAGAGCCTACAACACATCGGTAAATTGCAAGCCTCTCATTGAGGAGGTCTTGGGTTTGAATCTACTCACGATTAACACATCATAATAATAAAAAATAGCCTAGGCTTCAGCCATTTACCTATCAAAAAAATAAGAAATTTTTTATAAATTAATTTCTCTTTCACTCTTTAATTAATTTTCAAAGCATTTTTTGATAAAATATTTATTAAGTAATAATAATATTTAACATTTATTTAAAAATGATCTCCTAAATATATTATTATTAAATTACATAAATATTTTTATGCTTTAAAATTATACTATAAATTTATTTTTCAATTTAATTCTTTTTATTTGATTAATTTTCCAATTAATTAAATATTCAAACTGTCTCAATAATTTTCCACTAAATTAAATAATTAATTAATCTTTTAATTTGTTTTAATTAATAGAAAATTCACCAAGACCTATAAGCCAAAATATGAAAACCCAACATAAAATACCACACAAGATCAAACTAAAAGGTTATAATCACAAATTTACGTCATAAAACAAATTCAGAAGGGTAATCTTCTTAGATACTTGTCCTTATTTTCTAGCAAAATTGGTTTAAAGGTTAGGATTTGGACTCAAGAATTTATCTCCCCTCTCTTACCATTGAGATATTGCGATAGGGTAGGCTCGTCCTAGCAATTCAAAGAAGTTGATACCCGATACCTATAATCTGCATAAAATCCATGCATGTACAAACACATATATTCTAAACTAAACAAGAAATGGTAAGAAGTGGTGCATCATGTAGATCCTAACTAGCAGGTGACTACGACTCCCTTTGTTAACCACATTAGAAATGTCATACATAAAGAAAACATACACACACACAATACACATGCAGTATGGGTAAGTATCCATATAAAACACATATAAATAATCCATCTAACTAACATCATCATATAACTAAAATTACTATAAATAATCATCATCAAGGTATAATAATGCATACATGAAGTAACTAGTACCCAACTAGTCTCATCATATAATCAATTGAGTATGAAAACATTATCCAATAATCTAGAAAACATTGCTACTAATCATCAAGCATGTACATAAACTAGCCTAAAAGAGTTTGGCAATAATAATTGAATGTAAACTAGGAGAAAGTAGTACAAGAAGTTTAATGTATGTTATGGTATGCACTAGGCCATATGTTGTACATGTAGTGGGAGTTGTTATAAGGTAAATGAGTCATCCTAGAATTGAGAATTGGAATGCAATCTAATGGATTCTTTGATATTTGAGAGGAATGTCCAATAAATGTTTACATTTTGGGGCTCTACTGCTAATTTCCAAGGCTATGTTGACTCAGTTTTGGTAAGAGGTCTTGATACTAGGTGGAGTACTATAAGCTATGTATTTACTATTGGTGGGAGAGTAGTGAGTTGAATTTCTTAGTTACAGAAGGTGAATGCTTTATCCACTACAAAAGAAGGGTATTTTGTTTCTACAAATGTAACAAAGAAAATGACATGGTATCAATTATTCATGGAAGAAATGAGACATCCATAGAGGGATCATTATTTGTATATAGATAGTCAGAGCATTATTCATTATCTTGCCAAGAATTCTTCTTTTCATTCAAAGATAAAACACATATAGTTGAGGTATCATTTCATTTTGTCAGTTTATGATGATGGAAATTTAAAGTCAAACAATATACTTATAGATGATATTTCAACATATATGTTTACAAAGGTAGTAACAAGGGAGAAATTTAACTCCTCTTAAGCTTTGGTTAGTTTTCTAGACTAAATAGAATAAAGGAACAATTGAGTCCAAGGTGGTTCAATCTAGTAGGAGCCTCATGTGGTAGCGATATTGCTACACGATCAATCTTCAAATGGGATATTGTTGTCTAGTGTGGAGTGTGACTAGTCCCCAAGTGGGAGGTTATTAGTTTGTGGTAACTAATCAAGGAAGTAATGCATACTCACCATAATTATTCACTAGGGTTTGGGACCAGGCTAAGCCTCAAGTGGGGGTTTGGGCCCGTCGCCCCCTTTGAATTTTTTTTGGGGGCTATTTTTAACTATTTTTAGGTCAACATGTTGTAACTAACTCTAATACTAAAATGACAAAAGCTTGTATAAATTGGATTAGGATTAGAGATTTCATAATGTGTGATACAATAGTAAGTTCTTGCAGTGGTATATGATTGAGCTATAAGGGATTACATATTGTAATCAGGTCACAATCACTAGATAATCATAATATAGGACTCGTTATTCAGTGGACGTAACCCAAAGATTGGGTGAACCACTTTAAATCTTTATATCTTGTGTTCTCTTCTATGTACTCTATTATTTGCTGATATTGGATATATTTGCTTATAATTCTTATTTTTGTCTCATTAATCCTAACACAAGGATCCAAAAGATAGACTAGGCCCCCATTATTATCAAATCTTTGGATGAAAGCTTACCTTAGTCCATAATGACCCTCAATTTTATATGAAATCCTATGTGGTTTACCTGCTAGTTGCTAGAGTGATAAATTATATAGGTCTAGTGAGGAGGGGAAGCCTACAAGATGCCAATCCATGACCACACATTGTGAACCTACAATTGGTTAGAAGAGATCCTAGAAGAGAGCTCAATGTACATGATAGTGAATGATGCCTTTATCTTCATCGTAATTCAGTTCATAGAAGGAGATTATACCATGAGGCTATCAATGGAGGCTACAACAAGGGTAACACAAATGGGTGGATACTTTAGGCAATACCACACATTTTTATACATCCAAGTAGTTAGAAACCTCTTCCATCCAAAGAAGATACCTTGTTATCCATCAGATAGGCTTATAGTCTTAGAGATTTCTAGGTAGCTAGCTTCTACATATGAAAGAGCATAAATGCATAGGAAATATGGATATGACCTATCAACATTGGGCAACAAAAACAAGACATCTCCATCTAAGAGATGGAATGGGAGAAGCATCCTTTAGAGGATTACTGGCGCAGTGGCTTGCCCCTATTTTGATAATCTAGGAATGATCCAACAGGTTGTAGGTACAGAGTTCATTCTATATCCTGCTATATAAGATCACAGGTTAAATTGTGTAGATGACTATGAATTTTGGATAAAGGACTATAGTACGATGAGGCTAGCACTAGTAGGGAAGGTCTTAAACTTGCGCATACCTCTCAATGTGTGGAATAATAATAGCCCCAATATCCTAGATCCAATTTACACCAAGAACAAGATCTTTGAGCAACCCATTATGAATATAGAGGTGAATAGGGAGGAGAATGATGATATTCAATATCAAGATAGGCATGTATTTGATTTGACAAAAGATTAGGTTAAGAAGTATTTTCACTTGGAAGTTATCCCAAATATTCCTACATTTCAAGATGAGAGGGATGTGGTATATATTCATAGGGAGGTAAAGTCTATGGGTAAGAAGAAGTATAAAGTTATAGAGGTAGAAGAAGAGAAACCTAACGAGCCTCCTATATAGACATAAGCTTCCTCATTAGTCCCTAAATGGACCAAAATGAAGATGGTGGTAGTCAGCGAGAAAAGGAGGAAATTGAAGAATAAAGATATTAATTTGCCTCTAATTCCCAAGACTATCTTGAGGGCTAAACAGGAGGGAGAGAAAGGATACAAGATAGATAATCTTACTTTGAATAAGAGGACCCATTCAATCAGGGCTATTAAAGAAGAAAGAAGGATAAGTTTGACATAGAAACCCCTAGTGTCACAAGATCAATTGACCCAGATTGAAGAATCTATAGATCAAGAGCAAGAAGGATGGACAAAGTACATACTAGGGGAGGGGTCAGATCGTTTTCATCTTCCTAACTTTGACTTCATGTCCATGCTAACTCATTTGAAGGAAGGAGAAATAAGGGATATACTACATCTAGAGACATTGGGAAAAGATTGGAATACACTACCTCCACTCCCACATGGTCTAGTAGAGATACTTTCTCCACCTCCGAGAAATGTACAGACTCAACCTTGACCTCTACCAGAATAAGATACTACATCATTACCTCCTCCAATTACAGAGAAATAGATCCAAACAATAGAGGATGAAGTGTACATTATGGATCACTTAGAGGAAGCCCCTAAGGAAGGACATGTTTTTGCTATAGAAGAGAAACCTCCACCTAGAGAAAAACTACTTTCCTCTCCTCATAGAACCATAATGGCCACCCTAGTGGTGGAATGAAAAAGAGTAGAAAAGACCTCAGTGAGGATGGATAAAGGAAAAGGACTAGCATCTAGGATGACTTCATCATCTAGTTAGTATATGCTTGCTATGGGCAGTACTACATGTTTGCTGAAACAAGAAGTAGAGACTTGATAGAGGAGGTACATAAAGGCTCTTGTAGAAGGAATGACAATATTGATAGAAGTAGTAAAGCCAACAATGTCTGTGTGAGAGGATTTGCAATAATTGGCCTTCAACATGAATAATAAGAAAAAGGATTTAGTTGTACATAGAGCCATTTTGTCTCCTCCTATAGATATAGAAACCATATCCCCTTAGGACTATTAGATGCAAGATATCATGTTGGGGAAGGCCCCTAAAGATACAACCAATGTTTTGAAAACTATGGGTCTCAATCGGGTCTTTCACCATTTGGAGCGAGGCAAGGTGGAACTTCAAAATTTTAGGAAGCAAAATCATGACTTGTAGGAATACATAAAAGAGATAGTGGGTCCATTTGACCTTGATCACCCTAAGATAACACTAGTGGCTTCCCTTGAGAAATGAGCTTTGACCTTGAAACCCAATGATTCATTTTTGGATGTGTTCAAAAGATGGTGTCTTGATTTTGTGTATAAAGGGGTAGAAATAAAAGAGGTAAAAATGCATCTACTACATAGTACATATAAAAATGTAAAGAAGTTAGCAACAATGATCAACTAGGATTTTGGGTTACTAGGCGAATTGTCCAGTTAGACTAACAACCTAGATGCATTGTAATAATAAGAGATATAGAATGTTTCTAAATGTATACACAAGGTAAGAATATAATAGAATAGTTGATTGGATAGAGAAGATACAAACTAGTAATAATGTCATGTTATCTTTATATGAGGATATCCAAGAAATGCAAGGTAGGACTCATGCCCAATTTTTGAAAGTAGATAAATACTATAGTACAATCAGCTTCGATATTTTCAATGATGACTCTAGAACACACCTATTCTCATTGGAAATAGATGTACAATAATTTTGAGCATCTTTTGAATCAGTGTCCTCTGAGGATGATGTTCAATTTATTTTAGAACTAAGGAGACATATAGGGAGTTAGATTCCAAGCTGGAAGATTTTATAGAAGCATGACAAGAAGTTCATTATTTTCATAGGGAAGTGAGGGCCAAGTACAAAGATTTAGACTTGCTAGATCCCAAAGAAATTGTTGCGACAATCCAAAAGTTCAAAGAAGCTCATGTAGAGAAAATTTTGGTAAAAAATCAACAAGATCTAGATGTTGGAAATTAAGATTTTGGACTTAGAAAAATCAAGCCCATTTTGGTCCTGGGAATCTTGATGTGCATTTTGAAGTTTTTGAGGAGAAGTAAAGTTTTCCTCTAAAGGTGTACAGGTGTGCAACTTCCCAAGGCGTGTAATTGTGATGACTTCTTAACACTTGTGGCTAAGCAGATAATTAATTGCTGGTTGCTAATTTTAAGCATTTTCATGCAGTAGAAAGTCATTTTTTGAAGTGTTGCAGTAGTTAACTAGTACTTCAGCATGGAAGAGGCTGAGTTGCTAGTTTTAGAAGGACCCTAAGCTCTAGCTTGCACTCTGAGACATGTATCTTCTATCTTCTTCTTTGTTTTATTGTTTTAAGTCATGTAAAAGCTTGTGCACCCATTATTTGATAAAAATAAGGGCAAAGGCCTACTTAGCACTATATTAGGAGTAAGTTTTATACAATTTGATTTATTTTATTATATTTTAGCATACTCTTTGCATGATAAAAATCCTAGCTCATTAATTCATGTGAAGGAGAGGGAACACTATAATTACAAGATTGTAATATGTATTCAAGGCTAGTGTTTTATGTAATAAAGTATGCTATTGGTGCTCTCATTTTGTGTATAGTGGTTCTTGCTAGAATATGTTTTCTCTTTGTGAATGAATAGTTTACAAATAATGAAGAAGCTAATAGTCTTATTATATGTGAATGATTGTGAAATTTTAGTATTATAGAAGTTTTTCATGAATAGCTATACAATACCTCTGTGTGACTAATTAGAGAAGGGGATTTTCTTACATGTGTTTCATAGAATTTTTTCTCATGTGTGAGAACTTTCTTTTGCTACACGATTTGATGAATTGTGAAAAATCATTTAATCTCAAAAACTTTCATTGATGATTGTATTAGGGAGATTATAGTGCATTGCTATGAATTTTATTAGTTTTGTACCATCCCATTTGAAGGTTTAATTCATAAATGCATTGCCATTATGGCTTATGTTTGTCTAGATTTCCCATTTAAATCAGTTCACTTATCTTTCTCATTACCATATCTTCATAATTTTATTTTCATAGAAAAATGGCTAAGTTAGAAAATTATTTTCATTTATCTTGCATGTATCATCTTAAAATTCAAAAAACAAAAAACAATATTATTTCACTAAATAATTTCTAAGTGTCAAAGAGTTATAGATTGGATTTCAATGAATCAATGAAGGCATCCTTGTTAAAAATAAATATTTATCTTCAATTGACCTACCCATTCGGTTGACAAATATCCTCCTAGAACCTTGGAGTTGATATTTTATTGACTTTTCAAGAGATTCTCAAGAATTTTTGCCATTGTCATTGTGAAAAAATGATGCTCAATAGTTATTTTAGCTCTTGTTGGTAGTATTAATTTGGAGTTAGAACAATTATATGTTAAAATATATAACTTTCATGGTAATCTCTCTGAGGACATTTATGCAACAAGCAGAGGTTTTAAGGAAAAAGACAAGGAGGGTCTTGTTTGTAGATTTAAAAAATTGCTATATGATTTAAAAGAGGTGCCAAGATGTTGGTACAAGAAGTTTGATTCATTCATAATGAGTACACCATTTAGTAGATGTGAAGATGATCTTTGTGCCTATTTTCAAAGGTATGATGATCATAGTTTTATCATTTTTCTTTTATATGTAGATGATATGCCAGTTGCATGTCCTAGCATAGGTAGAATCATTCATATGAAAACTTATCTTGCTAGGGAGTTTGACATGGACTTAAGAATTACAAAGTAAATTCTTGGAATGAGACAAAAATAATAGGAAATTATGGTTGTCATAAAAGAATTATGTGGAGAAAGTTCTGCAACACTCTAATATGCAGAATACACAACCAATTAGTACTCCATTTCCAACTTACATTAAATTTTCTTTAGAATAATACCATAGTATAGAAGCATGGAAGACAAAAATGTATCAAAAACCATACTCATCAACACTTGGAAGTCTTATGGTTTCCATGGCGTGCACTAGACCAAATATTGTACAAGCAGTGGGAGTTGTTAGTCAGTACATGGAGAATCTTGGTATTACTCATTGGACAACTATAAAGTATAATCTTAGATATTTAAGAGGAACTTTAATGTTTCTATCTGTTATAGTGAAAGTATTCTTCAAATATAAGAGTTTGTAGATGCAAATTTTGGTGGTGATGGAGATAATATAAAGCTTGCTATAGGTTATGGTTTCTCTTTAGCTGGATGTGTTATTAGTTGGGTTTCTAAGTTATAAGTAGTAGTAGCATTGTCAAAAATTGAAGTTGAATACATGACAACAATATAGGCTAGCTAGGAGGTAATCTAGTTTCATATTCTTTTGGGTGAGTTACAAGTAAAACATGACAAAATGGTTTTATATTATGATAGTCAAAGTTTTATTCACTTAGGATGTAACTCAACCTATCATTCTAGAACAAAGGATATTGATATTCAATAAAATTTCCTTAATGAAGTGGTGGAAGGAGGACATATCTCTTTGGCCAAGATGCATGCTGAGGTTAACCCTACATATATTATGACAAAGAATATAGGTAGAGTGAATTTAATTTAGTGCATAACTTCTCTTGGTGTGTAAATTACCTAATAATAGGTAGTAATGGCAATGGTCTCTTGACAAAAGAGTTTCAAAAGTTTGTAATTTGACTTCAAGTAGGATAATCTTGGAATGTGAAGTCATCATAGATATCATCTTGTTGTGGTTGAGTTATCAAATAGGGTTGAGTCATCAGAGAGTCAAATTTCTATATATAGTAATAATTGGAAAGATATGTATGGTTGAATTACTATAAATAGTAATTCATTTTGGTGACTTTCCAAATATAGTAATTTCAACAAGTGTATTGCATGTAGTTATATGAGTCATACTTACTAAATTTAGTAAGTGGTATGTCATTTGGACTATAACTTAGTTATTATATGCAACTAGAAGTCATGATTTTTCATACATTTTGAACATTATTGTAAGGGAAATTTTCCTAAGAAATAAAGTTGAGAGACTTTGGCCCATGGTTTTTTACTGGTATATTTTCACCAACTTTTTCCACGTAAATTATGTATTGTGCATGTTTTCTCTTCATTGCAATTTTATAGACGTGTTAATTCTCATTATATTATATATTTCTCAATAAAAGGCCTAAGCCAAATTATTTTATTATATTAATAATTTATACAAACTCCATTTTGTGTGAGGATTAATAGGAAAAAATAGAGTAATTTGGCCTTCCCAAGATTTTTTCAGTTTTGAATCCAAAATTTAAAATAAAATATCTGCCTTGGAATAGTGGTAAATAATGGGAATCCTCGATCCTCACTAAATGTCCAAAATTTCAAAACTTCTATTAGAATAAAAATAAATAAAAATTTAAGAACCACCCTAGACTAATAGGAATTAATGAGAACCACCGATTCTCCTTTACATGTCCATAGTTTTGATACATAACTAGAGAAAGGTAGGATGGTCGGGACCTAAACTAGAGCCATCTTAGAGCCATATCCAGACTACCTTGCAAAAAAATTTGGTCAAGGTGTTACATTTCTACAATATAATTATATCTATGAATAGGTTTAAAGAGTAAAGCCCTTCTCAAATTACCTTCCAAAGTTTTTAGGCTACTATAATGTTATTATAAAGAGATTCCTATTCTATCAAAGGTTAGTCATATCTAATTGAAATAAAAATGTGCATCCCATGAACCCATTTCTAATATAATAAAAAAACCTTGGTTGGGATTAGACAAATTTTTTTGTATGAAATGCATCAAGAATATACAAGACAACTAATATAATTTCCAAAAATGTTAGAATCAACACTAGTACCTAAGACTATTAATTGATGAAAACAACCAAATCATTTCGAAGGACTCAAGCCTAGATCCAAATAATGACAAGTAAAATATCTATATGGTGTAATTATAAATAAAAGAGAAACATATTTGATGATGCATAATGATATTGAGTTAATATATATACTCCTATCTCTTATATATTAGGAATCCAATTTGAGATGACCCAATACACATTATTTTCCCATTAGCTCCTAAGTTAGCTTAATTTGCTACTGCATTGCCTTCTCTATAAATATGATTAAATTTTTTTTTAAAGAATCTAATTAATTCTATAATATCATAAGAAATACCTTTAAGATTCCAATTTGGAGTTTCTCCTTTCATTATTACATTGATAACTAAAGTTGAATATCCCTCAATTTCTATCCTTTCTAGGTGCACTTTTCTACATAGTCTTAAAACTTTCAACAAAGTAGTAAATTTCACAACATTGTTAAAATTAATATCTATGAGTTTATATAGTTTTTCAAATAATTTACCTTTTTAATTATAATTACATAACCCTATACCAACTTCCTTGGATTGCCTCTTGAAGCACCATCAAAATTTAATTTTTACCACTCCTCCTCTAGCGGTTTCCATCTATACACACTCCTCAAATTTCTAGAGATATTGTTATAATTACTAAAAAAGGAAGGTATCTTCAAGACTTTCCACTTATTCCTAATCTTATCATCCCAATGGTTAAATACTTTCCTCATCTTACTTACAAAATTCCTTCTATTGACTACTTCCTCCATAACTTCTTCAACTTTATTAGTCAATTGATTAGAACTCAAAAATTTCTCTTTTTATATTCTCCTATTCCTTTCCTTCCATAATAATAATATAAGGATAGAGAGGGGTATAATCCATAAGTTATTGCATACTTCTTTCTATTTATATGTGGGCTAGCTACAAAAGAGATCCATTACATGTTTTGCAAGAGTTGTTTTTCCAATTGAGCCTATTTAAAGGCAATACCAATACTCAATAGAGGAATTCATAATTTAAGAGTATATGATATTTGTTCCCTCCTATTTTTTAAATATTACATATCTTGAAGGTCCTTGAAACCTCATCTTCTAGAATGATTCAATAGTGATAATATTTTTTAAATGTTCTCCATGCAAACATGCTTGCCTTTGGCAAGCATTCTTTTCCCCAACATAACTTAAATAATAACTTAGTTTGACTAAATTGCTTTTGGTCATAAAGAGCATTATATGCTTCCTTTTTGCAATATTCCCTATTTTTAGCTTAGGACCAAACAAACTTATTCCCTTTTGATTTGGGAGATATTAACCTTGTCCATAAATTTTCCAATAATCCATTCTTGATGTCTGCATGGATCTTGTGATTATTACCTATCTTCCATTTCCAACTTAATATTGGGTTCCCATTTTGGATTTACAAATAATATTTTACATAAAAAAACCTCTGGATTTTAAGGGAGTCTACAGTGTGTTGATCATTCATGAGAAAGGTGATTGTTGTGTAGTCCTCCAATGAGTCATCCCAGAAAAGGGCTTAGCCTCCATACACAATATTCCAAGAGACACCATCATTTATGATAATTCTATATTCTTTTATGAAGTTTGAGATTCTTGATCCATTAGGAGAATCAGTATACCTAAAAATACTAAGGTTTTCTTTACCTTCAAGATATTTATATCTAAGGAGTTTATTCCATTTAAGGCTTGGGTATTTAAAAATTCTCTAAACTAGTTTCATGCCTAAAGCAATATTATAACATTTAACATCTTTAAGGTTAAATCCCCCTCATGTTTTAAACCTATGTAGCTTATTCTAGGCAATAAGGTACACCCTTTCTTTTTCTATTTAATCTTTCGATAAGAATTTTCTAAATTTCTAAATATGCTTATTTCTCAACTCTACTAGAAGTTTGAAATAGGACATCTAGTAAATAAGATAGGAGAAAAGTACCAATTTTAGCATATTTAATCTTCTAGTCAAGGAGAGACATTTTCCTTTCCAAGATTCTATTTTCTTGCCTACCTTGCTTAAGACATTGCTCCAATTTTTTTTTACTTAAACATTTTTATAAATGAACTCCTAAATTCTAGGAAGGACCCCTTTTGTAAAATCCAAAATATTATAAGTATTTTCTTCCATTTATATATATTAGTGTTAAAGAAGAAGATGTCTAATTTATCATTGTAAATTAATTATCCCAAGGCCTTTGAGTAGGCTTCTAGGATTGTCTCCACACTTTTGGATCTTGAAACCTTAGCCTTACCATATAACATTGTATCCAATGAATTGTTAATGTGTTGGTCATTCTAGATTATTTTTTATTTTGACACCTTTTACCTCATCTCATTTCGTAGCTTTTGTAATAAACCTTCCTAATGCCTTATCCATAAAAATAATATTCAAAAGTGGGTAGAGTGTCTCCCTAACTTAGAACTTTGGAAATATCAAAGTAGCCTTTAGGTATCCTATTAAATAAGACTAATTTTATTGGTAGATATGCATTAAAAAATTAGGTTAATACATTGATTCAAAAACCCAAAAGCTTTTAAACATCTATGAAGAAATGTCAAGTCCAATTTATTATAGGCTTTTTTAATATCTAGTTTTATAAGCATGCTAGGATCTTGATTATACTAAATTGAATAAATGAATTCTTTAGATATTATTATTCCATATAAAATGGATCTTTATAGGACAAATCATATTCACTCATCTACAATATTGACCGGGAGGAGATTTTTAATCCTAATAGCCACAGTCTTGCTTGAGATTTTGTCTCATGCATCATAAAGGGAGATAGGCCTAAAATTAGGTAAACTAGTTTCCTTTTCATTTTTTGGGATGAGGTCTATCAAAGTGTTGTTAACTTCCATTAATAACTTACCCAATTTTCTAGGGCTCTTTGCAACCTTGGTTACTTCACTCCAAAGGAAGGACCAATATTTCTAGTAAAACATGGCTACAATTCATCCTCCAAGTGCCTTATCTAGATGGAGTTTCATTAAAGAAGTATTTATTTATTATTTTGAGAATTTATCATTTAATGACCCTATTATGAACTTCATTATGTAGCTTGAGGATACTCCCTATTATAGTTTCATGCACTTGTCTTCTGGAACTATCGTAATCATGTAATAAGCCTTCAAAGTAATTAATCACTTCTCTTGTTATTCCCATATGATATTTTATTAAGGAATCATCATATTTCCTAATTGACTTGATCTGATTGATATTCCTTCAAACTTTAGTGCTATTATAGAAAAACTTAGTATTTTTGTTTCCTTTCACTAATCATATTTCTCTTAAATTTTGTGTCTAGAAGATTTCTTCTTTTGCCAAAATATCTTCATGATTCTTAAGTAACTCCTTTTATCTAGTATAAATTTTTTGATCCATACCTTCCTTGAGAATATTTTTTATAGAGATCTACCAGTTCCTTTTCAATGTTCTATTTAACGGGAATTTTTTTATCAAATTTTTTTTTGTTCCAATGTTTCAATTATCCTTTAAGATCGTTCAACTTTGACATGAACAAAAAAGTCTTGGACCTTTCAAAAAAATTATCCATCCACAACCTCTACAATGTTTCTATAAAAAATTATTCTTTGAACCATATTTTCTCAAATCTTAAGGGACACTTAATGGGTTTACCATCATCTATAATAGAGAGGAAGACTAGATAATGATCAAAGCTTGAGATAGGTAAAATAGAGGATTCCAATTTCTTATCACAGTTGATGAAATATCCTTTAAAGAAGAATATATCTAGATTTTATTCTATACTACTAAACCCTATCCTCCTATTAGTGCATGTATAAATGTTATTTCCTATCTTGATTTCTATAATTTTATTTCAAAACACCTTGTCTTTAAAATCCAAAATAGTTTGGGGTTCTCTTACCAAACTACCTTATTTCTCAATAAGGTTAAGTATTGCGTTAAAATATCCTCCTATAATAAATTATTATTTAGGAAGGTTACAAGTAGGTTACCTACCTCTTCCCACACTATCCTTTCTCCTAAAGGGGTATATGTCCATAAATATTGACCAATTCAAAATTTAGACTGTTATTAATGCTCTTACCTTCTCCACTCATCCAATATTGCTCAAAAATAATCTTAGAAAAGGAAAATAATCTAGAATTCCATATAATTATCAAGCTATATTAAGCTCCAATTGCTAGCCTCTTCAAATTTCATGTTCCTAGCCTTTAAACTAAATCCTTTACATCCTCACTACCTATCTTAGTTTCTTACACTATGATAATATCTACCCCAAATTTTTAAAAAAAATTCATAAGAAATCATAGTTTTTTAGGAAAATTAAAGCCCCTAACTTTCTATGTTATTAACTTCATGGCTCACTAGGAAGGAACTTCCTCTTCCCTGCATAGAGTGTGGTGATATTTTCCTAGCCTACTATCTATGCATCTTATTTCCTAGGCTACTCAAGGACTTCCTGCCTCTTCTTCTACTAATCTTGGCACAATATACCTCCTCTTATTCCTTTCCATTGTGGAAAATATTAAACCTTCTACCTAATTTTATCTCAACATTCCTATCTAGACCTATATCCTCCTCATCTCTTAATTCATCTACAACACTATGTGTGAAAATAACCCTTCATAAAACTTCCTAATTGTTATGTTGGCCACCTTCTAGTTTACATCTAATCCTAATAAATCCCCCAAATCCTCCAAATATTCCTTTTCCAAAATTTTGATTTCTAATCTATCTTCTTCTTTGTCTTCTCCTTATAATATGTAAGTCTCATTCCATACATCTTTCCCCTTCCCTATTATTCCTAACATATGAATCCATAGTCCATTCTAGTTGACCCTTTCCATTCTCTATATTTCCCACTCATCTCTTAATTCATCTACAACACTATGTGTGGAAATAACCCTTTAGAGAACTTCTTGATCATTATATTGGTTTCCTTCTATTTTAGATCTATTCCCAATAAATCCCCTAATTCCTCTAGATCTTCCTTTTCCAAATACATGATTTCTAATGTTCTTCTTCTTTGTCTTCCTCTTCTAATCTATAGATCTCCTTCCCTACATCTTTCTCTTCCCTATTATTCCTAATAGATGAATCCATAGCCCATTTTGGTTGACCCTTTCCATTATCTATATTTTCCAATTCCTGAGTTACAACTTGCTTCATTTGTTGAGCTTGGTGGAGGACATTTTTAAAAGATTCCTTATATTGATTGATGTTGATATCTTGCATGAAAATATTAACTTCCTCATTAACCATTGATGTCCTCTAATCTTCCTTCCTTTATCTCTTCATATTATCTCTTGATCTTACTTCCTCTTGTTGCGTGACCATATTACCTTTGACATTTTTCTCTATGATAGAAATTATAGGGTTCACCTCCATCTCCTTCATTAATATTCTCATCTCATTTCATACCTCCTCTAATTTTGGCCTTCCCACATGAGATGAGTTCTTTATACTTATACTTCACATCAACTTCCAATTTCTTTGAAACCTCCTCCCAACCCCCACTATCTCCTCTTCCCCTACCTCCTCCCTCCCTCTAATAAATACACCTTTTTAAAGATAATGAACCCCCCGTTATGCTCATTCAACCTAATTTCAACATCTTCATTGTGAATAGATTCCTCAACTTGGAGAAATTATTGTATTTCATCTTCCTCTAGTGCTTAAGCATACCATTGTAAAATATAAGTTTAATTATATCCATGGTTCTTAACTCTATGGAAACAATCCCACTAATAATAATATTTATTTTTAACTATGATTACATTATTAGCTATAGGAAAGTATCCTAAAAAAAATGACATTCCCCTATGTTATTTCCTATTTTCCTAATATTTTCTTTGTTATGAAATTCTACTAGGAGTTTTGACAATAAAATTGACCTATCCACTTTAAATGTTTCTAATTGGGTAGGATATTAATCTG
>CM053783.1:387917716-388090216 GCA_028749045.1 Cupressus sempervirens
ATGGAGATGAGTTTCATACAAGTTAAAATGGTTTATATGTAAATTATAAATCTTTTGGTATGGTGAAGTAGATAGAGATTTTGTTTTATGAATTGATGTGTATGTTGTAAATTATCTTGTATATTTTATTTTTGTGGTCTCATTATGAGTCTAACATTCATATATGTTGGATTACTACTGGAAATCATCTATAGACTTAAATATAGATCTTTTGATATTGTTTCTATGGACTGCCTCTAGTAATAACCTTAATTATTACTATTCATCGCTCACAATTTGCATCCTACAAGGGAATATTGCAATTCATTGTAGTTAGACAGAGAGAAGATTATGTAAGACTTGCATCTGGTGTTGAGGAAGGAAACTAGAGACCAAAATGGTTTTTCCTCTATCCTTTCCACATGACAAAAACATTAATCCAATTTTATTCATTTTTGCATTTTGAACATTCGATGGCTTTCCCTATCCAAAATCAACCTCATACAAAAAAAATCTTGGAGATCTTACTACATTAGTTCCATATACGTACTCATCCATCATTGCAATCAACTTGTGTTCTTGCATGAGATTCTCCCTTCTTCAACCAATTAGTAAGTGGATAGAAATACACTAAAACTGATGAGAGGATTTTTTTCATGCACTCTATGAACAAATAGTATATAGTGAGAGGAAGGTGTGTATAGAAGAAAAGACAGTGTACATTGTTTATGTGTGACCAAGCAAGATCAAAATTGGAGAGGAACATGGTCTATGCTCTAAGAGTTGAGACTGCGAGTCTTACCAAAGAGTATGCCTCTAGTGCTATATTTAGATAAATAGGAATAACTTGTTCCTTGCTTCTAGAAAAACCACCCACTGCTACTTTGGAAAAAATTCTTCCACAAAAATTGAAACCATATGATAAATGGGAATAAAAGATGCCCAATCCACAACCCAGTTAAATTGGTCTAGTTACTAATTAGTTAGGTTGATTACAAATTCTTGTAGAACTATCATTACATTAGGTGAATACCCTAGTCATTAGATCAATGTGAATGTGAAAATTTGAGCTTCTCTATAAGATGGTGTTTTCCTTTGAACATTTATAACAAGGGAGAAATCAATTTTGGCATATTTACTATACATTTCCACTAATGTAATATCATTAAACTTCATTTTTTTTATCACACTTTGTGTCTAACAATGAGACAAAGATGAGAAACAATTTTTTATTCCTCTAAATTCAAATGCAATGCATGATAAATTGTACAACTTGTAGTCCTCTCAATATTTGGACTATAAATTCTCAAAGACACTTGCAATTGACTTCAATGTCAGAGTACCTACCACAACACTTTCCTTTATATATTTGCACAAACTCTCCCTCTTGCCTTAAATTCTTATCAAACTTCTGAATACATAGCTCTATCATATCTAAAATCAACTTCACATTGTGTTATAACACTAGCATAAGTGTTTTATCCTTGATAGCTTTCATTTCAACATTTCAACATTCAAGTTTTCAAGTTTTCTCTTCATTATATGTTTGGTTTATCATTGATTTCCTCCAGTTTGATTACCATGCATCTCAATTAGCTTCTCCAATGATGCAATCACCCATCTATCTCTAGATTGTGCAAGCAGTTGTTGTTTTATAGAATCTAGATAGACATTGATAGTTCCAAAGACATAAACCTGAAAACTCTCATGTGTGCATCCCACTTTAGGGAAAAATTGGATGCCATGTTCTTCTACATATGTTTCAATTAGTTCCTTCAAACTCATCTGTGGTGCACCCTTGGAATTATTTAGGTGAATCCAACTACCCATGGAAGCTGAGGCTTTCTTTTGATCATATGTTGCTACTAAAGTGCCTTGAATTGGCATTGCTCTATCACCCTAAGATAGCTTACTTTCTCTCTAGCCCTAGATTGTTCCATAGTCATACCCTCTACAACTTGTTTCATAATTTCAAGGGATACATTTAGCTAACTTCTTATCCTCTTATTAGCAAGAAGATGGGGGAAAAATAGTCCTTTCCATCCTAAAAACCATTTTGTTAATTCATTAAAATCAAGATTTGAACAAAGCCAATTATACAAAACCTACTGTCACTTTGGAAAAAATTATACTTCCAACATTGAAACCATATGATAAATGGGAATAATGGATGCCCACACCATAACTCAATTAAATTGGTATAGTTACTGATTAGTTGGGTTAATTACAAATTCTTGTAGAACTATCATCAGATTAGGTAGAATAAAATGAACAATCAGTTGTTCCTAGCTAGCATGATCAAATATAATTTTCCAAGGTGATAAAATTGCATATGCAGATGCATCAGTTGAATGTCACACATGAAGCACATTCCCCAACTTATAATGAATGGTTGGACATAAAGGCTCCATACATTGGCCCAAAAATGGAAGCCAATGATGTAACCATGCATGTATCGGCATGTTCTCCTTGCAAGGATCCCAAGTATCTACTATTTTTGTTAATTTAGGCATCACTAAATGATCTAGAATGTTATGAAGTACTAAAGCTAGTAGTAACTTCTCCCATGTCTCTAGAAAATGTAGCATAGGTTCAAGGTCACTTGGCTCCCAAGAGTTTGTAGTAGCTATTCTCACTGCTAGAAGAATAACTTTAGTGTTGAGTTGAGTGTAAGGAGTTGAAGAAGAAAGTTATGGTTCTATATAAATGTCATAATCATGAGGTTCATTCCCTTGTAGAATCCTCTACCAATGAAATTACCTCTAAACCATGTAAAGGACGTTGAAGTGGTTCCTAACATTGAAACACTCTTATATGAAATGGAAAAGAAAATGAAGATGCAATACATATAATACTATTATATAAGTATATGTATGTATATATGTATATATGTATGTATATATGTATGTATATATGTATGTATACAAGCCATTACCTAGTTAAATGGGTCTACTTGCTAATTAGTTGGGTTGACTAAAATTTTTTGTAGAATAGTAATTAGATTAGGTACAATAAAATAGACAATAAGTTATTCCTAGCTAGTAGGATCAAATACAATTTTCCAAGGTAATAAAATTGCATATGGAGATGCATCACTTGAATGTTAGGCATGAAGCACATTCCCCAATTTATAGTTAATGGTTTGATATAAAAGGCTCCATTCACTAGCCCATCAATGGAAGCCAAGGATGTAACCATGTATGTATTGGCACACACTCCTTGTGAGCATCCCAAGTATCTATTGTTTTTGTTGTAATGGAAAAGAAAAAGTAGATGCAATACATATATTACTATAGGCCATATGGAGGACTGCATAAAATAAACAAAAAAGAAAAGAAAACATGACATTAATCATTCCACATTTGTTTTGTGTAAATTCCATAATCATGATGCTCATTCCCTTGCCAAAGCCTCTACCACAATGACATTACCTATAAATCATGCAAATGATGTAGATGTATGTATGTATGTATGTACGAATGTATGTGTTTATATATGTATGTAAAATACACAAACACGCCTATACAGATCACAAAAAATGGGCAGAGTTAATATCATTGTTAATGGACATTATATTTCCCCTGCATACATACATACATACATACATACATACATACATACATACATACATACATACATACATACATATATATATATACATATTGCCCATTAACTCTAAATTATTTGTGTGCATGATTTTGAGGTATGTCGTTTAGCATGGGTTGAGTAAGATTTATTGTTTTATTATTTTGATTATGGAATATGTATGTAGCTAGATCAATTTTTCTATTGTGGTAAGATGTAATAAGCACCTTAGAAAAGATATCTCTATATACATAAATACATACATTTCTATTTATGTATGTATATATGTATGTTTGCATGTATGTATATATTAGTGGTGATCTAGGATTTTTTTGCCATGCCCTTGTGATCTCTACATTTTATTGTCATTCCCTTCTAATATTTTCACCTCATTCATTTTATTATAGCTAATATGATGATAGTTCTATAAGAATTTGTAATCAACTTAGCTAATCAACAACTTGACCCATTTAATTGGGTTATGGCTTGTTTATTTCTAAAAATATTTGCTATGATATGCTTTTATAAAATTTCTTATGAACTCTACCCATTTTTCTTGGTCTATATTATTTTTTTGGAGGATCTTTAGATAATTCACTTAGTACCTTAAAAAATATCTTTGTGTGTGTGTGTGTGTGTGTGTGTGTGTGTGTGTGTGTGTGTGCATATATGTATGTATGTATGTATATATGTATATATATATATATATATATATATATATATATATATATATATATATATATATATATATATATATATATATATATATATATATATATATATATATATGCATGTATGTATGTATGTATATATGAGTATGTATATGTATATGTATGTATATGTGTATATATGTGTATGCACAAATGTGCCCTTGTGATCACTACATTTCATTTCCATGCTCTTGTGATCTTTGCATCTTGTTGCCACGCCCTTGTGATCTCAGTTTATGTATGTATGTATGCGCGCGTGCACACACACACACACACACACACACACACACACACACACGTGTGTGTGTGTGTGTGTGTAAACAAAGAGATCTTGGCACAACAAAAAAACAATAAAATTCACTCAACATGTAACATGGCCATAGATGCGATGACAACACCTATTGGTAAGTATATTCATCTTTTTCTATCTAACTTTTTATTTGTATATTTCACTTGAACTATTATTTCTTAGGGGACATTTTGTAATATTGGATTCATTTTATGTAGGAGGTGATAAGGACTTTCCTAGATGTACCCATGTTAGATGTACAAGAATCAATAAAGAATTGTGATGAATTGCTTTTGAGAAATCCCTTGAGAATAGTAGAAGGTGATGAGGACATTCTAGGTACTTTAAAGATTGACCCTTTCTTGAATATTTTATATGTTAATAGGGAATTTAGATGTTGGGGGGGTGGGGCAAAAGAGCTTCCACCTTCACTTGGTTGGCCCTACTGAGTAGAGAATATTAATCTATTCTTGAAACCAAGTGAAGCTTAACATTAATCTTATATGATTGCATGAAAAATAACCATGTGAATCTCTTGGTTTCCTGCAATGTAGAAGTAGGAAATAGTTTAATATGCAATCTCAATCCATATGCATATGTCATCAAGTGCATCTAAAAAGTGCAATAGGTTTGCATTTTTTTTAGAGGTCTTCAATTAGGTATTTTAAGTTATAGACCATCATAAACATTGTCTTGATAATAGAAACTAGAGTTCATATGTTCACAATGGTCTATAATTTTAAAAACCTAATAGATCAATTAAAGAAATGTAATCATGTTACATTTTTTAAGCTGCATTTGTTGTCCATGCATATAGAATGCAGTTTCACATGTATTCTCAATTCAGAGTGGCAGATTCCTTTTCTAGATGCGATGGATAAATTAGATGCACTGGAAGATGGGAAATTGATGTCACTTTTGTAAGTTTAGAGCCTTTTTTTTGCACATTATAGATCGATCATTTCTTAAATAGTTTAGATGTTAATGAAGAATTTAGGTGTGTGTGTGTGGGGGGGTGGTGGGGGGTGGGGTGTGTGGTGGGTGGGTCCAAATGAGCTTCCACCATTAAATGGTTGGCCCTACTTAGTAGAGAATATTAAACTATTCTCAAAACCAAGTGAAGATCAAAATTAACCTATGATTGTATGAAAACTAATTATGTTAATATATTGGCTTCAAACAATGCAAAAGGGCACCATAGTTCAATATGCAATCTCACTTCAAATTAGCTACATAAACCTATTGATTTAATTTAATTTAATTATAAGTGTTCTACTTTAATTAAATTAAAATGACCTCTTTAACTAATGTACAAAGGAAATAAATACATTTAATTTAATAAGATGTCTCCTCTTTTTAATTATTCAATTCATTGAAGTTATTCATTTATGAGGTCATATTCTATTTTATTAAATTATATATCCTCGAAAAGGGATTAACTTCTTTTATCACTCAAAAAGGAATTAGTTAACTTCTTTTATCACTCAAAAAGGAATTAGTTAACTCCTTTTATCACTCAAAAGGAAATTAGTTAACCCCTTTTATCACTCAAAGGCAGCTAGTTAACTCCCTTTTCATGAGGAAGTTTCCTTTATGACTGGCTCTCCTCTTCAATCATGATTGTCCATTATAATTAATCTTGACCATCGATCACCTCTTGGATACTATAAAAGAAGTTCTCCATTCCTCATTACGTAGGGAGAAAATTGGAATTTCGCATTGAACTTATGCTGAAATATCTACTCAATTTTCTCTTGCATTCTTAGATTAATTCTTGCATATCTATTTCATTCTAGTTTAATATGCATCCATTTAGGATAATATATTTCTTTATTTATTAGATTAAAAATGCATTCTCATCTAGATTAATCTTGCATATCTCATATAGCTTAAAATCCTTTGTTCTAGAAGTCTAGTTGCCCGTTTCTCATTCTAAGAGCAAAGTCAAAATCCTTCTAGTTAGAAGGCAATAGGTCAATTTGTCAAACTATTTCAAATGAACAATTCAATATTCATTCTAGGATGGTTTTGCATGTAATGATCATGTTGAAGTGTGTGTGAGGATCTGAGGCCCACACTCCACATATACACCACCTTCACATGGTTGGCCCTAGTTAGTAGAGAGTATTAAACTATTCTTGAAACTAAGTGAAGCTTAATATCAATCTATAATTGCACGACAACTAATTGTGTGAATCTCTTGGTTTCAAGGCAATGTAAAAGACACAATAGTCAAACTCATTGGTTTATGAAATTTAGTTGTAGTGTATGAAGTTGGTAGTTTTTTATTTAATTAATTACTAGATAGCTAAGATTATTTCAACTTTTATTAAGGCTTCAATGGAATAGATCTTTATAACATTTGTATAGAAGCTAGTATGGCAACCATCTATGCAGATATTTGTGTGTGTGTGTGTGTGTGTGTGTGTGTGTGTGTATAATGTAGCAATCCATCATAATTGTGATGCCTTGTTCAATGGGAAGCCATCACTCTGACAACATTACCATTGTATGTCATTTTTAGTACGATGATAACCACCAACAGATGGTTGTTGCTCTAATAACATTTCTATTATGTGTTATCACCATTGTGATGTCCCTATGGTAATGCCATTGGACTTGAGATGCCTAGTTGAAATTATAGGCCATCAAAGTTGCAATGGTATATCGTTGAACATATGATGAGGTGAAGATGAGCTCTTTGCCTTGGGGTAAAAGCACAAACCTATGTCACCTTTTATAAAGAAACATGATATCAGAATGTGACAGTTCAACATTAATGACAAAAGAAATGGTATTTGTGTTTAAAATATGAAGATGATGTAAATCGATGAAATGTGTAGAATTGTATGAATTTAATGCCTATAATTTTTATAATTTTTTTGACTAAGAATTTATTCATTTTATTTTATTTTGAAGTTCCTTTTTTAACTATAAAAAATATAGGATGTAGTTCCCATCAAACAAGTATGTGCAAATCATCCTTTTTTGTTCTAATTTGAAAATATTTTATAGAAAAGATGTATAGCTAGTGAACAAAAAAAGAAATAATTGTTTTTGATGTATATTTTCTTTGTTATAAGTACTCAAGTTCGACCTTGTCAGAATCCAACAGTTTTCTCCTCTCGTCAAAACTTCCCTATCAAATCTATACCTTCTTGAAAAAAAATTACATATTTGTGAAGAGGATTCTCTCCTCCAGTGATAAATATAATTTTTCTTTTTTTTTTTATATGATTTACTATTTTTTTTTCATTTTTTGAGAGAGCATCTTTTGAAATGTTGAAATATCGACTTATAATATTTTGAGATTATAACATATTATAACTAATCAAAACACTCAAAAATTTATATAATGATGATATTGAATCTAAGATCTATAAAAGGGTATTTTTAGTTTTTGAAAAAAATTGAGTTTTGATAGAGAAATGAGATTTGACCAAAACAAGTTTTTGTATCACAAACGGTGACACAGATCTATGCTTTTACCCCTTGTTTTTTTCCAAATTGTGATGTCTTTATCTATTACAATTGTGATGAAAGCCCATGCTATCATAATTTGTGACAAAAAAACTGTTTGACGCTCGTCCTACAAGGGCCAATTCTTATTACTGTCACTTAGGCATCAAGTTATCATCTCAATTGTGATGGCTTGCCATTGTAATTGGAGCCAAATGTAGGAGTGTTGGAATGGATTGTGATAAGAGTTTGACTTAAGATTTTCTAACAATGGAAATGATTATTCAATAAGATTCCACTAAGGTAGACTTCATGCATTGTTCTATCCTTATGCATCTATTTTTTTATAGTTCTAATATCATATATGATGATTGGATTTTAATAAAAGTAAAAATGGGTATGCCTATGGTAGATAAATAACATACCAATATTTGGGGGAATGTTACTCATGTGTCTTCTTTCCTTAATTTTAATAATTGGACAGTTATTCGTATCATAATTGTGTTAGGGTATCTCCCATTTCCAGGGTAGTGTGCAATAGCTTAGTGAAGTGTTATATGAAGGGAAAACAAATGTACAAAATTAATTGTAAATATTTTAATTGCACTCATGTTGTTGGAAAATTTTCTTTTATCAAAGTTTGGAGAAATTGTAACTATACGTTGGATGTGATTCTGATTTTGATATAATTGTTTTTTCATTAGGGGATACTGATGTTTTATCATTTTGTATGCTCATTTCACATGGAATAAGTTCTATCCTACCTACAACGATGTCAACAACTAATTCTTTTGACTATCAAATTTTTTGTTCTATAGTTTTTTAAGTCCTTTTATGTAGTGTTAATAGATGCAAACAAATATTAGCAAAGATTACTTTCAAAGTAGTTCTTATTGTTGCAGATTTGGAAAGAAAAGATATTAACTTGGATTTGATTAAATTTGATGAAAAAGTTGGTAGAAGGCTAGAGGATACAGAGCTAGTTGAAGACATTGTTATTGAAAAAGATATGATTCAAAAATGCTTATAAAAATTGAAGATGAAAAGACCTAGAAATGGTTGGCTATTGTTGCTTCTACAAGTTTTGTCAGATATATATTATCTACTAGTACCAGAGAAGAGAGTATTTCTACAATGATGAAGAAAATAATCAAACAATTTCATATAGATGATAATCCATGAGTCTAGTGATTATTTAATTTAATTAAGAATAATATTGAGAGAAGCTTAAGTACCTCCACCATACTATATCATTAATAGTCTAATTGATTAAGAACTATACAAAATGGCACTCAACAACTCTCTAGCCAATATTCAGCTCCAATGATCTAGATTTGGGTTAACAAATGGTGCTCCACACAGCTCTCTAACCATATTCTAACTCATACCTTCATTTTCTAGGTTAAGAAATGTTCATGTCTATTATAATTGACCTAAATGCATGAAATCACCACGTCAATCTGATTTTTTTACATACTTATACTGTTGCACTTAACCCTTTCTCCCAGCCGCATGCATCCACTAGAATGAAATGAAATGAGAATATATATATATATATATATATATATATATATATATATATATATATATATATATATATATATATATATATATATATATATATATATATATATTTTATGTCCACTGTTGGTCAAAGTTTTGACATTAAACTTTACAAATGTCAAAATTTTGACCTTTTTGGGAGATATACAAAAATAAATAAAAAATCACAATCCAAAATGGCCTTTGGTCAAAAATTTTGGTTGAAAATAAATGGAAAATGTAGTAGTGAATAATATTAAGTAGGTGCCTTAGTATTTTTCATTTCTTTTCTCTCCACTCTTTGATGACTCTCCTTCCTTAGTAAATGATGAGTGATTGATATGTCATAGACCACAACTATCATTAGATGACCTTAGTGATCTCAATAGTTCTTCAAAGTTTTTGATGGATTCACTTGGCTTGTTCATTCTTTCAAGTAATTATTAATTAGATCTCAACTCATTCCTTAGTTGGCCACTCCATGATATCAGATTTGTGATCTCCATATCCTTTCTATTCAACTATTGATTTGCAAGTAACAATTGGTCCATTATGTCCAAATGATTCTTTTAAAGATTTTTCACATCAAATAATCTTTCCTCAAGTATAGAAGACATATTTATTTTGTCTTCTTCATCCATGATCTTGTCTTCTTCAACTTTCTTCTTTTTTTTGGTCATTTCACATAATCTTTGTAGTGCCTCTCCCATTTGACTTTTGTAAGTTGTCCTGATGGATGCACCCTTGCTGATCTTTTGTTGTGATAGATCATGATTGTGATCCTGAGTGGTCTACACCATTGAGGTGTTTAGATTTATGTTTCTGTATCAGTTGCTTTGATTATGCTTTTGACTGATCTTTGAGATTATGATGTCATTTTTGGTTCACTGAGGTTTGTGCCAGTGGTTACTAGGATCGATGTGGTATCATGAGGTTGTTTCGTGATTACCTTGAGATGTGTGTAGAGATTGCACTATGTTCTTTTACCATGCTACACTGGACTAGGTTCCTGTAGCAGTGGTTAGTCATGTTTATGACTATGTTTTCTTATGTGTTTTAAATGCCTTTTTAATGTAGAGTAATCAATCATTATTAAATGCTTAAGTATTAGAATGGATTTTTCTTGTTGGATTATTTGGTTATGTGCTGCGGACATTTACCTTGTTTTATTTTGATCTGAGAGATATCTGTTCTTATGTGATGTTTTACATTAAGATGACCTGAGGGTCAAATGTTACTCTTTGATTCCAGTATCATAGATATTAGACTACTATGTTGTTCAGTTAATCATATTGCATGATGATGCCATTTTGAGATGATAGTGTGTTTTATGATTTTATCTGGTTATCTGGTATTTGGACATATCTCTTATTATGTTATGTGATGGATTTAATGCTATGGTTATTTACTTCATTCCTGCATTGTTATGCTTTATGTGAACGTGAGTGATGTAAATAGATTATTTTAATCTAATTAAATAAATGGTTAAATTAGGTGATTTAACGCATTATTGCTTTGGCTATGTTATTATATGCAATTGCACTTGATCGTGTTGTTTAGTGTGCAGGATTTATATCCCTGGCAGTGGCACATGGAGTTAGTGATCCAACCATTCATACTTTACCAATGTTGTCCTTGTTTGGTCGACGTATCCTTAATTAAATGTTTAAATTAAACCTTTCGGTGATTATTAAATCCGAACTCATTTGCATTATGTGATTAGACCAGTAAGCGTGTCTGTGCTTTTAGAGGTTCGCATTGTCGCGAAAGTGTTTAAGGTGATTTTTGTGTTTTCGGGTTTTTCGGGCTTTTTAATTGATTTATTTTAATTTCTAGCAGCTTTGCCATAGATGAATTCCTATTTATAGGAATAGCTTGTTTTCATTTGGGTCGATTCGGGATTTAACTAGGTTGGTTGGTTATTTGCCCTAATCGATTATTCACTTGAAAAGTGAATAAGTATCCAAAGAGGAATTTAATTCCTCACTTCTCACTTTCAAATTGGAAAGTTGGAGAGTAAAACCCAAAAATCCTCTTCATGAGGATTTACTATTTTGTTCGTTGTGGGAGCTATGGGCGTGGGATCGTCACGAGGTCAGGCTCGTTGGATCCAGTGCGGGGAAACCTTGGATTGCTGCAATTTTCAGCTACTTCTGCGAGATATTTATTTTATGGTTTAGATTCTCGTTTTGCCCTTTTGGCTGTGAGGTAGGGCTTTCCTGTTTTGTTGTTTCTACTTTTGTTTTTGGTAGCCGTTTGTTTGGAGGCTGAGAACTAGTGTTCCCCTATATTTTTGTATGTTAGTTCTACCCGGTTGGGCAGGTATGAACATTTCCCTATTTTTTAGGATGAGGGTTTGGGATTTTTCACCGTTATGCTGGCCATTTTTGCATATGGTGTCCGATTCCATTTATTTTTGGATTTTTGGGGTTTTTGAACCCAAAGGCCAAATGGGTTTTAATTTTGAAGTTTTCCAAATTTTTGGGATTTTTACCTCGTTTTGCGTGCTGCCCTATTTTCTCGGGTTTTTTTGGCACAATGTGGGTCGTGGACCTTGATGATCTATTTGGATATTAGTCAGACCACTTTTGTACTTTTATGTTGCATTGGGATGTGTGTTGCATCTATACTCTCGACGTTGTGTTCGGTTGAGTGATTTTACACTTGTTATGGTTTTTGTTGGACCTTTGCTTTGGTTTCGTGAATGCTAGGATTCGTGTAGAATCCATACTCTCAGATTGAGGCCAGTTGAGTGAGTTCATGATGTTTTGTCTTGTTACATCATTGGGATTCGTGTAGAATCCATACTCTCGGATTGAGGCCGATTGAGTGATTTCATGATGTATGGTTTTATTGGCTTTGGGATTTGTGTAGAATCCATCCTTCCCGTGTTGCTTCCAGTTGGGTGTTTTATTTGCATTATGTTCTCATTCCTGTCCTTGTGTTATGATCTTCGTGATGGTGGTGCGCCACACACAAGTACGTTCATGTACATTTGTCGAGTGACTTGCAAGGCTCGATCTTTCGTGGTACTTTCAAAAGTTATGATCATTGGGGTTGGGATGGGAGTATGCATGCCCACGGGCACTTGTCATAGGATGAGCATTGGTAGGGTAGGGTAGCATATGGAGGGGGCTTCTATCTCACAACCTGGTGACCTTAGTCCCATAGGGTTGGCAGAGAAAGTTTTAAATAAGTGATAATTAAAGAAAATGTGTGACTATTAATAAAACTTAAGATAATAAAATGGTACTTTTGTGTATTGGCCTTCCATTGAGGGAGTTGAGCTACATGGTGTATTGGCCTTCCATTGAGGGAGTTGAGCTACACAGATCCGAGCTTGGGCTTTTCAATGCCAAGCAACTCTCCATGATGTCAGCCCCTACTTAGTAGCCTTTTGAGTGTCTTACTAGGACCTGTACTCCTTGCATTGTCTTAGGTTCTTGGTTGTAGCCATCATACTGTCTGGCGTGAGTGTTAGCCTTGGATGTTGTGTTTTATGTGTGTTTTTGGTTGGATCATTATCTCCATCAGCATGGTGGGTGTGGACCTACGGGTGCCACGTGGTTGGGAGGCATAGCTACCTTCACCACTGCTAGAGATTGGTGTATAGAGACGGTCTCTTATCCTAGTGTGACCATTGTTGGATGTTTTCACTTGGTACTTCGGGTTTCAGAGTATTCTTTCTTGTTATCTATGCTTTCATTGGGATGCTTGTATATCATGTTTAGATGATGTTAGTTTATTTGACGCATTCCCTTATTATGATGTTTGGCATATGATTAGATGATATTATTTGATTTAGTAGTATATCTGTTGCTTACTTCTATTTTGCATGTGATAGGTGATGTTATCTACTGTAGGATTATCTTATGCTTTACTACTAGCATGTTAGATTTTCTTATGCTTATATTGTTGCATGTTTTAGTAGTGACATCCCTATTACGACAGTACTGACAATCTGGTCGGTGGCTTGGGATGTTACGCGCGGGGGATGGCTAGGATCCACGATGGTCTTATGATGCTATTGACGGTTGGGAGGAACTGCGTACTTAGTTTGGTTGTTTAGTTGTGAAATGTTGCTTTTGATCATTGCGATGTTGCTTTTGTTCAGCTCTCTGCGAAGTTTATTTCAGTGTGTTCTTTGCTGCTATAGTTTAGATGGTTTGATGTTCTTTTTTATGTGTTGTTCTTTCACTTAAGTGTTCATTCCTCGAGCCTTTTTGGATCTGGTACTCCATGGTGTGGAGGTTCTTTGTGCTAATTTTGGTCCTTTTGCTTCTGGGAGTGTTTTCGTGTTTCTGTGGGTGACATTTGTTTAGCATGGTGCGACACTTTAAAAAGTATTGCATGCCCATGCAAACTATGTCGTACGACACTGTAAAGTATTGTACGCCTTCTTGAGAAATGTCATATGACACTGGAAGACTGTCGCACACCTTCTTGAGAAAGGTTGCACGATGCTGAAAAGTGTCGCATGCCTTCTTGAGAAATGTCGCACGACACTAGAAGAGTGTCGCACACCTTAAGGAGAAGTATTGCCCTCCCATAGTAAAAAGTGTAGCATGATTTTTGTGAAAAACCTACACGTGCCATCAGCGGGCACTTTTCTTAGTGATCCAATCTTTTTGAGAGTGGTTTTGGATACCTTTTTGGGCATTCTTTGACCCTATGCCATTGCATTTTGAATTCTATCGGTTTCTCTTGAAATCAAGTTTTCGTGTTTCTGTTTTAGTGTCTTGAGGTTTAAAATATATCGTTTAAGTATAATTATTTAATAACTTATACTTAAGATATATTTTAATATATGCGACAAATCATTTGAGATAGGTTTCAAACCTCTCAGAGATAAGATATGGATTCTAGGAAATTTTAGGGCTTCAAAAATCCAGACTTAGCCAATTTTCAGGGCTTCAGGATTTCAAGCTTAGCCAAATTTTGGGATTCTGCATTTTACCCCAGCTTGGTGTTTTGTTGATGAGTGGTCATTTCTTGTGCCCTCATCTTGTTGTGGTGGTTGTTGCCTTTTGTTTGGGAGTGTCAATTGGGTAGTGGCGTTCGAAGATTAGTTGGTTGTCAGGATTGTGTTGAAGTCTTCCGTTGCGATCATTGTGATCCTTGTATGATGTTTTCATGTGCATTCATACTTGTTAAAAAAAAAATATCTTGGCTTGATTTGAATCCTTGTTTCCAAGGATCTCCGGGTGGGCCATTACAATCGTATTGATTGAATTTCTTGTTCTCTTTTGAGTTCTTTAACTTCTTTCTTTAGAATGTTATTCTTCTCTAGTAGATTTTCTATGGTTGCATCACTATCATCAATATTCCCACTATTAAGAAATCCTCTGATATCAACTTCCTTGTATTGCATGTCATTCTGTTGAATGGCCATATCTTTCCTTTTCTTTAAGGACTTACTTAACTCAAATCTTGCTACTTCAAGTTGTTGTAGTATGATATGAATTTCAATCTTTTGGTTCTCAATGGTTTTTTCTATTTAATATTCAACCATATCAAGATCTTGTTCTCTCAAGTTATTAGACTTCATTCAAGAGAATTGAGATATGATAGTAATTTTTATAAATCTCAATGGGAAACAAAATATAGAGTGGGGGTGGGGGAGGTGAATCGAGATCTATAAAAAATTTCACTGTTAAAATAGTTATCTATATTTACACCTAATCCATCTCATATCTTAGATCTCATAAAATATAAACTTTTAATGTTGAAATGAAATCTATCTAAGCATAAAATCCATGAAAACATAAACTCATAACACAATTATTTTCATAATCTAGAAACATTTCAATTTGAAGGTAAAAATTAGGTGGGGATGAAACCCACAAATCTTTACTGTTGTAAAAACAAAGTTCACATGTTAGGGCTATGATTTGATCATATTAGATGATCTACCCTATAAGGAGTCTACTATGTTAAAACATTTTAAGACTATTAGATCATACCTTGTTAACAGATTTTAGACTTACAATAAACTAAGGACATTGTTAGGAGATTTAAAACAAGGTCTATTAGAACCTCTTTGTTAAGAGATTTTCCCCAACTCAATCTATCAAAATTGATTCAAGACCCGATCCTTTAGTTTTCTTTGAATTTTTTTGTATGGATCTCCTCTCTTCAAAATCTTAACCTGATCTCCTTATCTAATATGCTTTATTATGTCCTTCACTACTAAGTTGCTCTATCTGATCTCCTTTTAGGTATATCCTTCCTTCTCTCTATACATAGCTTGTGCTCTCCTTCAAGTTTGCTTTCACATATATCACTAATCTTACTCCAACCATTCTAAAATAGATAATCATATAAAGTTCTAGATCTTAATCAACAATTTATATTTCATCCTTTTTCCATTTTACCCTTTTGATTGGTTAAATTTCTATTCTTGGGATTAATGCCTTTTGAAAAAATGTGTAATATTCTCCATAATTTTCTCTACAATCTTTAAATGTTGTGTATAAATAATTTAAAATTATTTACAAAAGTGGTTGTGCTATTACAAACTCATATATCAAAACTGGTTTACTCAACATTTCAATGTTTTGACACTCGATCATAACTAGTATTCATGTTGTCACTCAACTTCTATATGGTTGACATATACTAACTCACTTGTCATTAACTAAACTTCTAAATGCTTAGTCTCTTCTGTGCTACTTGGCTTGTATCTTGACTCGGTCTCTTCTAGGGTGCTCAACAATATTTGACTTGCTCAACATATGATAAAATATAAACAAGCCCTCTATAGCTTGGCTTTCTCTAGATGGCTCGATTATAGTGATGACCATCCAAAGCTTCCTTGTAAATGACTAACTATTAGACACTAATAGCCAACTTGGGCTTACAGATAAATAGTCTATCTAGATCTATCTAATGAAACATGTTTGTTTGCATAGTATAAAGATATATGGTTATGGAATAAGAGGTTATGTCAAGTAAACTTTGAAAATTTGGTTAGCACTAGTAAGATGAAAAGAGTAAGAGGTTTTCCAAAACTAAAGAAATTTGATAATGCTACGTGTAAATAATGTCAATTGGGAAAAATGAAAATTCTAGTTTCAAGAGAAAGACATATTCATTTTATGATATTTTGGAATTGGTTAATACTAACCTATGTCGACCTATTGGTATTCAAAGCTATTGTGAAGACAAATATTCTATTTTATTAGTTGATGAATAATCTAGAATTGTGATGTTTTTTAAAGAAAAATCTGATGCTTTTTAGCTATTTAGGTGGTATTCGTCTAGAGGAGGTGGAGAATTTATTTCCAATGAATTTAACATATTTTGCAATGATAGAGGAATCAAAAGACAAATGTCAGCACCTAGGACTGCTCCTCAAAATTGAATATCTAAAAGGAGAAATAGATCAATCATGAACTATTCTAGAACATTGATGATGCAGAAGAATCTATATCAAAAATATTAGAGAGAGGATATAAGTGCAACATTTTATGCATTTAATAGGGTGCAAGACTAGAAAGATAAAAATGCTACACCCTTTGAACTATGGTATGGATATGCATCTAATGTAAATTATTTTAAAGATTTTGGAAGCAAATTTTATATACTTAAGGATAATAGAAATGAAAAACTTGATTTGAAAAGTGATTAATAGGCAATAAATGTAATTCCAAGATCTAGAATCTCATTAGATAACACAAACAAGAGAGACATGATTATATGATCAAATGAATAACTCAATAATGATCAAATGATAATGGATGAATACATCATAGATGTGTCTCAATATATAGGAAATGCATGATGAGATGTAATCACCTATCAACCAAAAGTGGATTGTCCTTTACTTTAGAGAAACAAAGAAATAGTGGTTTGGTGAATTATTAGAGTGGTTTGTAAGTGAATCAAGGTTCTTCTATCGAAAGGCTACTAATTGCAGGTAACTTTGTCAATTGGAGTACCTAAAAGGAGCAGAAGAAAGGCAATTCTAATGGCAAAGCTAAAGAGGATGATTCCAACGAATTTCAAAAAGATAAATATTTCCCTATGGAGATTGGGGATCCCATAAATTTTGATGTATATGGTCACATTGAAGGTATAATTCTAGGTGGGTATGATGGTCATAAGCTCAAGTGGTCATCCCTTTTTGGAGTCAAACCTAGTGGAAAGTACTTTTCTACCTATTACTTGCAAAGTTGATAGGCAATAAATTGATTTTGAAATCTTTGTTTAGGATTCTTTAGTTGACCATTCTATTTTTGTTATGCACATTATGTTGGTTGAAAAATTTCTAGGTCTTAGACCCAATATTGAGGTAGTACATTAAATGGTCAAGGGTAAATGTAAGCTTAAGGGATAAGTGGATATTTCTGCCCTCCTGAGGGGTTTATTATCATTTAAATTTTTCAATAAGGTGGATATTGATTTTTCTCTATACGGAGGGCCTTGGATGTTTGGTAGGAATTCTCTAGCCTTTAAGAAAGAGGACCCAAGATTAATTTTTATGACATTTTTTTATATGATACTTGTGTGGGTTAGATTCCCAACTCTCCCCCTAGAGTTTTAGAATGAAGATATTTTGAAGGGCCTTGCCTCTTTATTTGGGAAGTTGTCTTCCATTGACCCCATGATTGCATTTAGATCTAGGCTAGTTTATGGTAGGGTGTAAGTTAATGTCCATCAACTCACCAACCTTTAAAAAAAAATAGGGATGATATTCAAAGGTAACTATGGATATGGAGGAGATAAATTTTGTTAAGTCTTACCTTCTAGAGGATAATCTGTCCACAAGTAACTAGAAGACTATGCTAAAGGAAAATCAATTCAAAAAATTGGACATGAGTGGCCCAAAGCCTGAGAACATAAGGAAAAAGGATAATGGCCTTTTCCCCTCATATTTGGAATGTCAACAAGCAGAATATTTAAAGTGGATGTGGGATATTGAAAGTACACAAAATATCTATTAAATGGAAAGTATGTAAAACATAGAGAATGGGAAGGAAGCAACCATCTAGGATTTCAGCCCCCCCCAAAAAAGATAATACCTTCAAACATTTGGGGACTAAATAGCCCTCATAAGAAATAAATTATGAGGAATTTTGTGTGGGATAATAAATTAGATATTATGATGATCTAGAAAACAAAAATGGTGAAATAAATAGTGTAGAAGATTAAAGTGTTTAAATGTTTTGGTGTGGTGGGAAGTAATGTTGAAGGAGCTTCGAAAGGAACTATAGTTTTTGGAATCAAAACACAATTATTTGTATTGCTCTTATTTTTAATTGTAAACTAATTATTGTTAAATTACATCATATAAGACACAATTTTTATAGGTCCATCTCAAATTTCTATGCTCCTAACAATAAATCTCTTAAGAAAATAATTTGAGTTAGTCTTTTAGAATCAAGATACTGTTTCAAAGACCTTAGTTGGTTTGTAATAAGGGATTTTAATGCTCTTCTACATGAAGGGGAAAACACATGAAGGATTAAAAATAAGTAGAATGTTTATATATGATTTGATGGATTTTATTAGTTGAGAGGCTCTAATGGGTTTAGAGCTAAGGGGACTGAAGTACACTTCGTCTAACAATATGATTGGAGATGAGATGATTTGAAAGTCAAGATGGATTATGCTCTAATTTTGCATGACCAAAGAGGTATTTTCTCTTTCTTTCCTCTTTCTCTAAGTTTGGTCCTGATCATTTCTCTTTTATTTTCTCTGTTGGTCCTATTATTAGAAAGAAAAAAAATTCATTTAGATTTGTAAAATCTTGATTTTGCATCCAAACTTTAAAGATATCTTCAAAATATGGTGGAATAGATGTGTATTGGTTACACCCATGTTTAGTTTGGTCAATAAATTCATCAATTTTATGAAGAGTATTAGAAAATGGAACATAAACACCTTTGGGGACACCTTGAGCACCAAAGCTACAATTCAAATAGAGTTGAAAGTGTTCTAGGACAAAATCCAATTGGATAGTTTTCTTTCAAAATATCACAACATCATTGCTAAGGATGAAATTTTCTAGAAGTAGAGGTCCATAAATTTATTTTTTAAGGGAGGGTGTAAAAATACTAAATTTTTCCATGTTACTACTCTTAAGCACATGCTTTCCAACATGATCATTCACCTCAAAAATTTCATTAGAAGTGTTAATAAAGATGATGCTACCACTATTGAGATGGGAGACATTTATTTGGCCTTTTGTCTTGATACTCTTAGTTGTATCTTCAAGATCAATAAAATTTACTTTATTATATTCCTAAGATTATGAATGATAGTTAGAATATAATTTTAGTGGTTATTCTTTCATCATAGGGAATCCAAAATATAGTAATATCTTTTGAGGTGGGAAAGACATGTGGTTCAAATGGTTTACCCATGGTGATTTCCCCAAAAACATGGCATATCATTAGTAAGAATGTCTTAGATAATGTTAAGGAGATCTATGTCTCTAGAAGCTTACTAAATGAGATTAACTCTACCTTCTTGGTGTCAATCCCTAAGATAATCAACATTGACTATCTTTATCATTTTAGACGTATTAGTTTATGCAATCTTTTATAAAAGATCATTTGCAAAATACCTACTTTACATATTTTGATGATATTTTAATGGGTTAAGATATCCTTCTAGTAGAATGTTTTTTTTTTGGAAGAACAAAATGACTCTACTATTGCAGTGCATGAAAACATTCAGTCATTGGTTAGACCTCAAAAACATGGTTTTCTTATGAAGTTGGACCTCTCTAAGGCCTATGATAGAGTAGACTAGGCTTTCCTATTAAATGTTCTCTCTACTTTTTTTGTTTGGATCCATACCCACTTAAGTGATCAATCAATTCATTTCTATAACTTCTACTGCTATGATTGTATATGGTCCTTCTTCCAATTTTTTCAAACCTTCTCAGGGATCAAGGTAGAGTGACCCAATTTCACCAATTTTATTTTCTATCATAGTTGACTGTCTAGGTCAATTCTTATCCCAATTGATTTTCAATGATTTTTTGTGAAGAGAAGCTTCAGTTAGGGAGGCTTGTAATGTTAAGGCTACTCTAAACAATTATTGTGCTGCTATTAGCCAACTAGTGAATTGGGATAAAATATCCGTACATTTTTTCAAAACATCATAATAAAGGAAGATTGAAATCTCTAGGATTTTACGTTTCTCTATTTTTTATTTGTTAGGTTCTTATATTGACCCTCCCCTTTATCTTAATCCCCTTTAAGGCTTTCAGAATTGATGGTAACATGACAAGTTAGAAAAGGAATCTATTAACCCAGGATGAAAAAGTCACTCTTCTTAAAATTTGTCTTTAGAATCTCCCCACTTAACTTGAGTCTGATTAAAATTCCTAATAAGTTCATTGATATTCTAGAAAGAATTCAAATTATTATTTTTTGGTTAAGAACTACGGAGACAAAGAGATGACCTCTTATTTCTTGGGACCAAATCCATAAGCCAAGGAATATGGAAGGTATTAGGATCAAACCTATTAAAGTCCAAAATAACACATTACTACCAAAGTAAATATGGAGGATGTGTGGTGATAAAAGAGAATGGAGACACATTTGGAAAAGAAATACCTCTACAATTTTTCTTTTCTTTTTGTTTTCATGTCCTCCCATAATTTAGATAATGACTCCTATACAAGAGTTATGTGCCAGATACTTACTTATTGTTGGGGCTAATGTCATATGGAAACTAGAGAATGAAAATAGAATAAGATTTTTTGGGAACATGATTCAATAAAAGAAATTCCCTTGGTGGATATTTTTCAAAACCAAGAATAGTTAACCACTATAAAACATTTATGGCAACATGGTTTTAGACTATTAGATCAATGGTAAGTGGGTCGACCTAGCTTCTATCAATTATAGTATGATAGAATTTTTTTTAAAAAATTAAAAATGTTTGGAGGGTTGATATGGAGGCATTCAATTCTCCAATTTGGTTGCCCAACCCAAATGGAGTTTACTCTATTTATTTTGTCATCATGAACCTCCTTTCATGATGTGATCATCCTTTTTGGGACTCATGTTGTACTAAGTGAGTGACTCCTAAGATAGGCATTTTCTATTGGATTATGATTCAGGACTAAATTTTGACTTTGGATAATATATGTGTTGGTTAATAGTTTGTCTTCTCCAATATATTGGTATATACCTTAAATCTTTACTTTCCTAAAGGCTTATGGAAAACAAAAAGTTAAAAAAAGAATGGGCTAGTGGAGTGATCTATCAAAGACCCTTAAATTTAAAAGTATAGCTCCCTTATGAGTGCAAGATATGAAATGAATATGGTTTTTGGGTTTTAGGGTATTCTCTTAACCAAAGAGAAAAAGAGGAAAAAACCATGTTGCTCAACACTTTAAACAACCTAGGCAAAGAAGGGGGATTATTTTACAAGATGCAATCTACTCAAAATAATAATGCAGAGAAAAGGAAACATGCAGGACTAACTATGACAACAAGAAGAAAGGAAAGATTGTAAAATAAGTAATTCCTATATTATAGAGTCAGCCAATGTTTTGACAATACTCAAATATTCTATCCTTTAGCTATTCCACACACTAGTTTCTAGCTTCCTTATATAAAGAACTAAACCAAACACATAGCCCATAGCCAACAATAGAGGTAATAGAAGACATGCTTATGCTAAAGAGAGTAGAGAATACAATCTATTGAATGGAGGAAACAAAGCCAAGTTTATTCACATTCATTCCATAAAATCCACTTAAAATGAACTTAGAGCCTCACATAGTAGTCCTAGCTATAGGGGTTTTCCCAAAGTAAATTTTGATGATCTAATTTACATCATAAAAGGTTACATTTATAGGCCTTTGCAAAATGGTAATTTATATTGGATGATTTCTTAGCAAAGCATCTCTAAATAGAATAATCTAAAAATAGGACAAACTTGAATTATTGTCCATTACAGAGATAAGAAAAATGCCAGACATGGATACAAAACAAAGATATAGGAAGAATGATAGATGTTTGATAAACAATTATGCTCCTAACTAGAGAACATAAGAGGAGAAACCCAAGTTTCTCAACACTTTAAACAACCTAGGCAAAGAAGGGGGATTATTTCACAAGATGCAATCTACCCAAACTAATAATGCAAAGAAAAGGAAACATGCAGGATGAACTATGATAGCAAGAAGAAAGGAAAGATTGTAAAATAAGTAATTCCTAGATTATAGAGTCAATGTTTTGAGAATACCTGAATATTCTATCATTTAGCTATTTCACACACCAATTTATAGCTCCCTTATATAAGGAACTAAACCAAACACATAGCCCATAGCCAACAATAGAGGTAACAAAAGACATGCTTATGCTGAAGAGAGTAGAGAATACAATATATTGAATGGAGGAAGAAAAGCCAAGTTTATTCACATTCATTCAACTTTTAGTGTTACCATATTCATTCCATATACTCCACTTAAAATAAGTAAACAAAAAAATTTAAAATGAACTCAAAGCCTCACATAGTAGTCCTAGCTATAGGGGTTTTCCCAAAGTAAATTTTTATGATCTAATTTACATCATAAAAGGTTAGATTTATAGGCCTTTGCAAAATGGTTAGTTACATTGGATGATTGCTCAGCATAGCATTTCTGAATAGAATAATCTAAAAATAGGACAAACTTGAATTATTGTCCATTATAGAGATAAGAAAAATGCCAAAAATGAATATAAAAAAAAGTGATAGGAAGAATTATAGATGTCTAATAAAGAATCAAAATCATCATGCCTTCTTACAAGTAATTGATATAGCCCTATACACTTTCATGGCTCAGATCATCCAGTAGTCATACATCTTTGTAAGTTCATCAATTTTGGCCACTATCAATTAGAACTTCTTCATTTCTCTTTTGATGATTGCATCTACTGCTAATAGTTCTAAGATCTTGATTACTTGGAAGTTGAGTGGGTCAACAACTTTTTCAAAAAATTCCAAGAACTTGGACTTCATTTTTTTGATGTCCACCAGCTTTCCATTAGTAGACGCAAAGGAATCTATGTGCAAGATCTTCAAGTATTGGAATAACTTGTCAATGATCTTTTGTACTAGGTCATGCAAATTTTGAGTTTATTAATAGATCTCACATATTTTTCTATGATGAACTCCAAGGACTTCTTCCAATAGAATAGTTATTCTTGGCTAGTCTTTATAATCCCATGAGAAATGGCCACATTGGTCTTCATATCTATCACTTCCTATAGAAGGGCCAATTGCTTTGTCAACATTTATGTTGCCTTTTGTATGCTTGTTTGATGATCTAAGGAAACTTCTCTAGGCTTGTGAGCATCCAGTACTTGTATGCATGAATATACGGCCTCTGCTAACACACACACTTCAACATGGTCATTATATACAAATTCATCTCAGAATGAACATTGGATTGTTCATCTGAAAATCAGCCTGCAAAGCGACCTGTTGCCTTCTATCTAAAGGGAATTGCTTGTCAGATATCCTTAGATTCGAGGTGTTTAAGCAACCAAACCCTCTAAGAATGAAGGATTTGAATGGAATTTAAGCTATATGAATGTGCAAGTAATCTAGATGAAGTACAAGCAATTAATATAAGAAATAAAAGACATTAAACTAAAAACATATGCATTATTAAGCTAGATGAATTTAAACTAAGAATGCAAGATGTATGTAAAAATATGAGAAAATGTGAGTATGAATTCCAGCAGCAATTTGATGCAAATTCTCCAAATTCATCCTCTCAAAATGAAGAGATGAGGGTCTCTTAAATAGACTTTCCTGGGATCCATCAACGGTTGAGATCGATTTCAATCAACGATCGGGATTAAATGTGAAGTTCAGTCATAAAGGGAGATTCCCAAATTAAAGGGAGTTAACAGATTTAATTTGAGTAAAATAAGGAGTTAACTGATTCAATTTGAGTAGAAAAAGGAGTTAATTGATTTAACTCATTTTTTATCAATAGTGAACTAGAAATTTCCCTTTTTGAACTAAAGAGAGATTTTGTTGAGATATTTAATTTAATAAAATGAGATATGCTCTCATAATTAATTTTTCTATTTAATTAAATAATCTTTAATTAATTAGAGACACTTTTCTTATTTAATTAAATAAGTTCATTTAATTAATTAGGAATAGCTTCCCATTTAATTAAATAACTTTGTTTAATTAGTTAGAAGTAAGTACTCCATTTAATTAAATATTTTCTTTTAATTAATTAGAAATACCTTTCCCATTTAATTAAATAATTTTGTTTAATTAATTAGAAGTAAGTATTCCATTTAATTAATTTGAAATACCTTTCTCATTTAATTAAATAATTACATTTAATTAATCAAGATAGGCATATTTATTAAATTAAATAAATTTAATTCCATAGTACATTAGCCTTAGGATATAATTCAATTTAATTAAAGTATAAATACTTAATAATTAAATTATAATTAAATCAAGTAGGTTTAATGCGACTAATATGAGTATGTACTATAAGAATTAAATAAGAAATATGATGAATGTAGATTAGGGTTTTCTGCATATAACAATTAAGTCAAGTAGCGAGTAGCAGAATGAGAATTGCCTATTAGAATAGGTCTTAGGATTTGATCAAAAGTAGACCAGAATTGGTATCATGGCAATGAGCCAAATTTGGGGTATTACATTTTGCCCCTCTTTGAATGAATGTGCAAACAGCACGTTCAATTCAAAGAAAATCAGAAAGCATGATGCAAAGATGAGATTGGTTTCGAAGTTGATGACACAGAGACTAATTGATAAGCTTTTAAGGACTATCTCTAGAACAAAGCTTAATCCTAAGGATTCCAAGTAGAGCACTTAGATACCTAAGATTGATAGGATTTAAAAGATTGTCTCCAAAACAGAGTGTAATCTTTAAGGATCTAGACAGAACATCTAGATACCTAAAATTGATAGCATTTAGAAGATTATCTCCAGAATGGAGCTTAACCTTCAAGGATCTAGATAGAACACCTAAATACCTGAAATTGATAGCATTTAGAAGATTATCTCCAGAACGGAGCTTAACCTTCAAGGATCCAGATAGAACACCTAGATACCTAAGATCGATAAAAGATAACAAGGTCCAATCATGAGTTGTAGAATCATCCCTAGAACGAGGCTTGATCTTCAGGAGTTGAGGTTTAGACTATCCTAATGCTTGTCTATCGAACTCTGAGAAGAGTTGTTATAAGGTTCATCAATTGATGAAAAGATAAGATAGATGGAAAAGATGCTAGATAGAAGGGAACAAAATACCCCGAGTGATGAGAACATAAGATGGAAACTAGATGCCCTGAGCAATAAGTATTTAATGATGTAATCATCCTACCCCCTCGGGAGCGAAATCGAAAGATGACACACCAAAAATATGATTTGAAGTAGTATATCATGAGATATAGAAGAAATATGATTTGAAGAGATCATAACGATCTAAATAAGATTCAGGGTTGATTTGAAATGATTGTGAAGTCGCAAAGACCAAGTTTGACCAAAAGTTGACCAAATTTAGCCATAATTGACTTAAGTTGACTATTTTCAAAATGAATTTTGAAAATATGGAGAATGTAAAGTTGAAACGATTCCAAGAATCACAAAGTATCAGATAGATTTGGGCTGCACAAGCATTTGATCGTGTCGATCCCTAAAATTTTAAAATGCATTTTTGAAGCTCTTAGGTGTGTCATATTTCGAATTTGATCCCAAATATGGATCTAGAACGGTCCATTTAGCTAGGGGTGTGATTTTTGCCCAAATCTAAGCACTTTGAAAAATTTGATCAACACCTATATAAGGGCTCGAAGGGTCATTTTCAATTCATTTGTGCTTTTGTCTTATAGTGATTTTGAGCTCTAATAGAGACATGGTAGTGAATGTGAGATATCATCATTTGAGCACTCCAGACGACATAGTCGGCCAGCAAACTACAGACCACCGGTGATTCGTCAATTTCCTAACTTTGTACTTTTGTTTTCACGCATTTTGAGGTCATTTATTGCACATTTTAGGATGTTTTTTAGGGTTCAAATCTTTCTTCGTGCGAGACAGATCTCTTCTCACATGAAGATCTTCTTTCTCCATGCGAATAAACAAGATACGGTATTTCTTCACGCGCGACCGAAGGATCTTCGCGTAGGACAATTTTGGTTTCGCGCGAAGATGGAGTTTCTTCGCGCGAGACAATTCATGTTTCGCACAAGAATCTCTTTTCTCGCGCGGGAAACTCTATCTTTGCGTGAGAAGATCTTTTTTCATGTGAAGGCTAGATTCTTCATGCGAAGAAAGAATTATTTCGTGCGAAACTAAATGTCTTCGCATGAGATTTCACGAATCTCGCGCAAAATTCTGTGACAGTTTTGTATTTTTTGCACTTAGAAATTGCATTTTATTTTGTTTTGAAGCTCCGATTTGACTTGATACTAATCGTTTGTTTGTCATTTTTTGTTGTGCATGCAGGAGGTCTTCAGAGATGTTTCATTTAGGTCGCACTATCTGCCATATGGAGAGTTATTGCGAAGTCTGGATGATGCAGATTGAGCACACATTGCCCGATTAGGTTTGTCTTCTCTTTGTTGGGTTCCAGCCATGATGGTGAATCACGGCTTACTCATAGCTTTGGTAGAGCGTTTCCATTCAGAGACGAACACCTTCCACTTGCCAATGGGTGAGATGACCATCACACCAGAGGACATTTGGAGGATCTTGCAGATACCTTACCATGGTGCTCGGGTAGTTTATGATACAGTGCCTCGATTAGGGACAGAGGCACTATCCATTGTCTTCAGGAGAGAGCTATCGAGAGGCAGGGCCATCAGCTAGGATGAGTTGATGCATACTTATGGACCCACACACAGGTTGGCATCTGTGCTTAGTATATTCTTGAGCTATTTCCTATGTCCTGACAGGGGACAACATGGGTTGGAGTGTGGATGGGGTGTTATGCTGTGCAGGATGCTCGAGGCACTAGAGATCTTTGGGTGGGGTTAGTGCATGTTGGACCACTTTTTCCATGAGATGCACAAGGTCATCTTCCATGAGAAGAAGACCATGGCAGCAGGTGTATATGTATTACAGATCTGGGCTTGGGAGCATCTCCCTATATGTAGGCCAATTTTTTAGGATACCCAGGACATATGCAGATATCAAGGGCATATTACTCAAGCCCACCTGGGTAAGATTGAGCACTGGCAGACTCATCTTGATGACCTAGTGTTCATTGTATGGTGACCATGGAGAGAGATAGAGGACTGGGATGACACCCCTAGAGAGCTACCATGGATGTTTAGTTCTCAAACTTTGGTGGGTAGGATGACATCATTGATTAAGAGATTTGTTATCTCACGAGTGTGGCGATAGTATGGCCGACCACAGGACATTTCACTTGAGTACTGTGCCTATGCCAGGGTGCAAATGGATATTGAGTGGGGATGGCCTCCACGGATGGATCCAGGGTGATCCATGATAGATATTCATATTTTAGCTGCTATTTAGTGGGACTACCTACCAGAGGTAGTAGATGTGGGGATGACACCTACATATTAGGCATTTTTGATTAGCCATCCATTCCCACATTTTATAGATCCAGTGGGGATGGCAAGGAAGGCAGAGAGACAGACACCTTAGTAGTAGCAGGCACAGCCACAGCCACTAGTTCAACCACAATAGTAGTCACGAGTCTGGCATCAGGTTCAATAGATGCAGATTCCCCCACGTCAGATGGGATTAGACCCAGGTGCCAAGGGTAGTGGGAGTGGATAGGGTCGATGCTGCAGGCAAAGGACAGAGGAGGAGGCCCCTTTGTAGGAGGCTCCTCAGTAGTAGGTGCCACCACAGCCACAGGCACCATCATAGCAGTAGGCACCTGAGATGCTTGATGAGGATATTTTGGATCAGCCAGTAGGTGGGGTACAAGATGCAGTATGGCAATACCAAGAGCAGGTTTGTGCAGCCTCCTGATAGTTGGGAGAGTTGCAGATTGTAGTAGCAGTCTGGGATGCGTAGCTAGTAGAGAGACAGCAAAAGAAAAATCATCAAAGAGAGCATACGAAGACTATAGAGTGGAGGCTAGAGCTAGCGCAGGATGAGATCTACTTCCAGTCTACTTGGGCTACATATTATTATGCTACATACACCAGTGTCGTGCCAGATGAGACATTGCAAGTGCAGTGATTTTCTCAGTATGCACGAGAGTTTGGAGGCGCATGACCTCATGTCAGGCTAGATATGCCACCACCACCTCCTCCACCTGCTGCCCCTGCTCCAACTTCTCCTCCTAGAGGTGAGGATTCAGGACAGAGTTAGACGCTATGTGCTTGATTTTTGATTTTGATCCCTGGCTATGTATTGATTAGTGTGCTAGCACCACATGTATCATTTTTTATCGATTGCACTCGAGTAGCACCCATTTTTGTACTGACCCATTCTTTGATACATATGTATACAAGATTTTGAGCCGAGTATTCCTATGTACATTTCATTGTCTATTTTTTTTTTCTTTGATGTACATGAGATGTATGTTGTACTTAGATAGAACGCATATGTATGAATTGACATCTTACGTAGTGTTGCATGTTTTTGTTTGATAGTCATAGGTATTCCATTGAGGAGTTTGAATCGACGAGCCAAATGCTTGTGTAGCCATGGAAGAATCTGATGCATGTGGAGTATGAACATAATTACCATTGAATTGTGTGCTAATGCAAATAAAGTATGTAATGCAAGACTATGTTAAATGCAACCCTACGTTTGGTTACCAAGCCTCGACGATTTATCATCATTGGATATAAAATAAAGCTCGTATGTTAAACAACTCCCACTGACATTGCAATCATGAAAATATGAATATAACATAGGTTATTGGGGTGTCGGGATTAAATGTAAGCATTCAAGGCATGAGAAGCCAAAATGACCAAAACATTTGTCCCTTTTAATGTAGCAAGTTAACATAAGCATCAAAGCATACATTGCTAGGATGACCTGAATGTTGCTTGAATGACAGGCACACCAAACACATGGGAGATTCCTCTCATGCTAAGTATTTAGTATTCATTCTGTCCACAATGACCCTTGCATTCATAACCTGAGATAGAAGTGTGCTAGATATACTCACAGTGACCCGTATGTTAACTTAGTAGGACGAGCATCAGTATGTACTATAGCATGAAGATTTCACTCCAACAACCAAGGAGAAGAACCAATGTCATTGACGTATCTGTATAAAAGGAGTCAAGGTACACACAACCATCCAATATGAGATGGAGGCTCTTATAGTGGACACCCCTCTTATAGGAATAGATCAACTTATTGGAGCTAAATCGCAAACAAAAAGTAAAGAAAAAGATCATGCCCCCAGTCATTACTTCTCTAGTTGAAGATGACATCATTGAGTTGCTTGAAGGGATATGATAAAGAAAAACAAAGAAAACAAAGTAAAATGCTCAGCATATCCAAACAAGTATATCATTTTTGAGTTCAATGCTTTCGGGATTGATGTCAAGTGCTAATGTCCAGAATACACTGGAAAGAAATCTCTTCAGTAGGGTGACAATAGTAGGTAGACGTAGTCAGAATGACTGGTGACCAAGGTCAAAGAGGAATCTTCACGATGAAGAACCTAAGAAGGACTAAGCAACTGTAGATAGACACACTAGTATGACTAGTGACTGACGCAAATGAGATCTTCCATAAAGGAATCTTGAGACATGACCTGAGCAATGGTAGGCAGACACAGCTGAAACAACTGGTGACCATTGCAAAAGAGATTCTATGAGGAGAATCTCAAAAAGAGTGACACTAGCGACAGTAGGCAGATGCAGTCAGAACTACTGGTGACTATCACATAGGAGATTCTATGAGGAGAATCTCGAAAAGAGTGACACTAGCGACAGTAGGCAGACATAGTCAGAATGACTAGTGACTGTCGCGTAGGAGATTCTATGAGGAGAATCTTGAAAAGAGTGACACTAACGATAGTAGGAAGATGTAGTCAGAATGATTGGTGACTATCACATAGGAGATTCTATGAGGAGAATCTCGGAAAGAGTGACACTAGCAATAGTAGGCAAATGCAGTCAGAACGACTGGTGAGTGAGGTCAAAGAGGAATCTTCATGAAAAAGAACCTAAGAAGGACTAAGCGACAATAGATAGACATAGTTAGTATGACTAGTGACTAACACAAAAGAGATCTTCCATAAAGGAATCTTGAGACATGACCCGAGCAATGGTAGACAGACACAGCTAAAACAATTGGTGACCATTGCGAAAGAGATTCTATGAGGAGAATCTCGGAAAGAGTGACACTAGCGATAGTAGGCAGATGCAGTCAGAATGATTGGTGATTTTCATGTAGGAGATTCTATGAGGAGAATCTCGAAAAGAGTGACACTAACGATAGTAGGTAGACATAGTCAGAATGACTGGTGATTGTCACATAGGAGATTCTATGAGGAGAATCTCAAAAAGAGTGACACTAGCGACAATAGGTAGACGCAGTCAGAATTACTGGTGACTATCGCGAAGGAGATTATATGAGAATCTTGAAAAGAGTGACACTAGCAACAGTAGGCAGACGTAGTCAGAATGACTGGTGACTATCGCGAAGAAGATTCTATGAGAATCTCGAAAAGAGTGACACTAGTGATAGTAGCCAGCCTCAGTCAGAACGATTAGTGACTATCACGTAAGAGATTCTATGAGGAGAATCTCGAAAAAAGTGACACTAGCGATAGTAGGCAGACACAGTCAGAATGATTGGTGACTGTCGCGAAGGAGATTCTATGAAAATCTCAAAAATAGTGACACTAAGGGGGAATGCCCTCGAGCTATGACAAGAATCAATCCATGGATACATGATCAGGAAGCAGGAAAGAAAAAGCATGAAAGCATCTATACAGAATAGCTAGAAGATGTGCTGCAAGATGGAGCATTAGGAACAAAATGCGCCTGTTTACCAGGTTTTCACCTTCTTGGCAAGTTTTCTCTTTTTTTTTTTTTGTTTTTTTTTTAAAAACTTTTATTTAGGACTGTTTCTAATTTTTAAATTTTTTTTAGGACATTTAGATATGTACAGAGAGTTTTCTGAGATTAAATCAACTATAAAACTGCTTCAGGTGGAGAGTGTTCATAGGCTCTTTAAGCACTTCTTCTTTGGTTGTGGAAAGCTGATAGGTGCCAAATCCATATACTGCAATAATGATGTACGGACCTAACCAATTTGGTTCAAAATTTCCCTTTTGCGTTCGTTGTTGTTGATTCTTAGGGTTCTCTCTCAGAATGAGGTCACCCAGCTAGAAGTCATGTGGCTTGATCTTTCTATTGTCGCTTCATGCCATTCTTTGTTGATATGCTCATAGATGATCACATGCCACTTGTCATTGTTCATCCAGCAACACAAGCTCTTGAAGTAGAGCTATCCTATAGTCATCATCAGTGATAAGGCCTTTCATGGAGATTCTCAAAGTAGGAATCTCAACCTCTATTGAAAGTACAAAATTTGCCCCATACACCAATGCAAAAGGAGTCGTGCCCATTGGAGTTCTAATGCTTGTCCTATATGCCCACAGGGCTGGATTGATCTAGAGATGTGAGTCTCTCCCTGACTTACTGACTATGCAATGAAGAATTTTGAGGATCACCTTATTGGATGCCTTAGCTTGGCCATTACCCTGAGGGTAATAAATGGAAGACCAATGTTGTGTAATCTTTAATTTCTTGCACAGTTCTTTGAGGTCTTTATTTTTGAACTGTCCTCCATTGTCAGTAATGATTGAGGATGGTATACCATATCTACAGATGATGCAGTTTGTAATAAAAAGTGCTACAGTTTTGCCATCAACAATTGTGAGAGGGACTGCCTCTACCCATTTCATGAAATAATCTGTAGCAGTGATGATGAACTTATGTCCATTAGAAGAGGTTGGGTGAATCTGTCCTACCAAGTCAAAGGCCCATTGTTGAAATGGCCATGTTGTAGTAGAGGGAATTAGCTCTCTAGCTGGAGCATGAATGAGATTCTCGTGTAGTTGACACTGCTTGTAGGACCTAGCATATTTAACAACTTCTTGCTCTATTTTAGGCCAGTAGTAACTAGCACGAAGGAGTTTGTGAGCTAGTTTCAAGCCATTGGAATGAGATTTGCAAATGCCTTTGTGAACATCAATTAGTGCATGTTTGGACTCGTTGGGTTCTAAACACCTAAGGAGTGTTCCGTCAAGACCTCTCCTATATAGATCGTCAGCAATAATGACATAATGTGAAGTGTTACAAATTAGGTAACATTTCTCATTCTGGGTCAAACCTTCCAGAATGGTTTGATTACGAAGGTAGGAATAGATGTGATGGTAGCAGGATGATTCTTGTCTTATAATAGAACAGATCATCCTGGAATCAGGTGTGTCATAGGCTGGGTAGTGTAACGCTTCCACCAAGAACTCGTGTCGTAGATCTTTTTTCGCATTTGTAGAAAGGAGGCCAGAGTGGCCATGGCATCAGCCACTTTATTATCTGCGCGTGGAACTTGTTGGAAAGTGATGTATGCAAAATATTTCATCAAGTCATATACCATGCATTTGTAAGGAATTATTTTTTCATCCTTTGTTTCATACACATCATTTACTTGGTTGATGACAAGTTGAGAGTCACCAAAGATATCCAACTGATCTACTCTCCATTCAGCTGCAATTTTCATACCATTGATCAAAGCTTCATATTCAGCAATGTTATTTGTAGAAGGAAACAAAATCTTGTATGCTTTGGGCAATGAGTATCTCTGTGGTGTGATGAAAAGTAATCCAGCACCTGATCCTTGTTGTGTGAAGGACCCATTGAAGAACATAACCCATGTATGGTGAGTGAGTGTTAGAATTGACTCATCTAGAAAATCAATGTTTATTGGTAGAAGACTCTGTATGGGTGCCTCAGCCAGCTGGTCTACAATTGCCTGTCCCTTTAGAGCTTTGCGTTCAACCTATTGGATGTCAAAATCACTTAGTATCATGATCCATTTAGTCAATCTTCCTGTGAGAGCTGCTTTACTGAGCAAGTACTTTAATGGATCTATTTTAGCCACAAGTCATGTAGTGTGGGCAAGCATGTAGTGTCTCAACTTTTGGGAAGCAAAGACAATTGACAAGCAAGCTTTCTCAATAATATTGTAGTTTTTCTCATAAGAGACCAATTTTCGGCTCAAGTAATGAATAGCTCTTTCTTTGTTGTCATTGTCTTCCTAAGCCAACAAGATTCCCAAAGATGTTTCAGTGGCTGAAATGTATAAAATTAAAGGCTTCCCATGCATAGGAGGCATCAGGATCGATGGATTGATAAGATATTTTTTGGTTTGTGTTAAGCTTTACTCACAATCCTGGCTCCAATTGAATTTCACACCCTTATGTAAGGTCTTTGTGAAGGGTTGTGATTTATCCGCCAGTTGTGAAAAAAACCTGCAAATAGATTGAAGCCTTCCCTGTAGTCCTCGCATCTGACTGATGTTTCAAGGTGGGGGCATCTCCATTATTGCTTGTACTTTTTTTGGATCTGCTTCAATTCCCTTTGCAGAAACAATATATCCCAACAATTTTCCTAATGTGACACCAAATGCGCATTTCTTAGGATTGAGCCAAAGACTAAATTTTTCCATACGATCTAGGATGGGTCCCAAATCATGCAAATAAGTATTGCGTTTAGCATTTTTGACCAAGGTATCATCAACATAGTCCTCCATGGTTCTATGCATCATGCCATGGAAAATTGTAGTAACAACCCGCTGATATGTAGCTCCAGCATTCTTTAAACCAAATGGCATCACATTCCAACAAAAGGTTCCCCATGCACATGCGAAAGCTATTTTCTCTTGATCTTCTGGCGCAAGTTTTATCTGATTGTATCTAGAAAAACCATCCATAAGTGAGTACATCTCATAGCTAGCTGTCACAGAAAGTCATCTTTAGGACATGCCAAGTTAAGATCATGGAAGTCTGTACAAACTCTGATAGACTTATCATGCTTGGACACATGGACAATATTGGATATCCATTCAACATAATCAGTTGCACGAATGAAACTAGCCTTTAGAAGTTTCTCCAATTTGGCTTTGACTAGCAATGCAACATGAGGATGCATTTTTTGAAGCTTCTATTTAACTGGTTTGAAGCCTAGTGCTATGGACAAGTGATGCATAATAAGATCAGGATCCAATCCTGGCATGTCAAAATATGTCTAGGAAAAATTTATTTTCTTTCCTTTGAAAAAGGCAATGAATTGTTCCTTTTCTTTAGTTGACAATGACTGAGCTAGATGTATCACATGAGGATGTTCTTCTGTGCCCAGGTTAATTGGCTGTGTTGGCTCTATTAACACTGATGACCTCTCCTGAAAGTGACTAGGAAGGACATCAAATATCTCATCTATGGGGGCCTTAGAGAGGTTTTCACCCTTGGATACATCTTTTGTTTTTACTTTTTTGGGATTCGACACTGCCACAATGTGGTTTTCACCATCGAACCTCTTGTATTTTTTCTTTTTAATTATTTGACTGAGATATTTGATGTCAGCCTCAATCATGTTAATACTCTGCTCATTGGTGGAAGACATTACAAGTTCGATAACATTTAGGTAACAGGCAAGAGCATAGTCATTCTGGAATGTGGGCACTTTGTTAGATGCATTGGGGTTCCAGTCTATATGCTCGGGATGTGCAAGTGAGAGAGTAGTGACTAGTTCAATTACGTTCATAGTATAGTCATTAAATGTGTGGACCAGCAATTCAAGACCTACAGTGTCCTCATCCATAGGTGTATTCAAATGCCTCAAAGTACAAATGTTAGTAATTGACAACTCTAGGGCACTAGTTGGATCAAACCCCTATGACCTAACCCTAGACGTTTCACTCACTTCAATTTGATTTTCATAGACATGCACTTGGTCAATGTCTTTATTAGTTATCGCTTCTGAAAGATTGTCAAACTCATATTCATGAGAATCTGTGCTACATGGTGAGAGACTATAGAACTCCCCAATAGTGATAGGGACATACTCTCCTTCAGCTTTTGGATTCTTACATAAATAATCAATACGACATGACTGACTAGATTCTCCCTTTTTTGAATGATATTTGAGTTGCTCAGCATTGTCCTCAGAAGAATCACTAGTATCATCCATAGTTCTAACATGTGGCACAAAGCCATCTAGCTTAGCAAAGAATTTAGCGAGATCATAAGGAATAGGATGAGGGTAGGAATCTTCATCATCAAATTCTTCCTCTTGAGTATCTGACTCAGATTGTGACTCATTTTCAAATGAACTCTCAAATACGGGTATGAATTTATTGGATCCCAAATGGAAAGGGACCTTCTTAAACCCTAGGCCAGTTGTGTCGCTATTGCTTTGAGCTGTTGCTTTAATAGGATCTATTAGACCATTGTTATTGCACCCAATAGGGCCAGTTCCCTTGTAACCAAAATGCTTCATAAGCTTAAGACCAAGTCAATATTTCTTAGGATTGATTTCTTGAGCTTGTTCTATTAGGTCCACTAGAGCTTCTTCTTTGTAAAGCCATGCAACAATGGCTCTATTTTCAATTTCATCTTCTAAGGGAACCATAGCCTTGACAAAAGAGCCATTAAAATTGGTCTAAGGTGTCAGCATGAATGGCTTCTTTGCTTCTGAGGGCCTCCCATAATGTCGTGGGGACTCTGGAATAGATGTTAATGATAGCACTGGTTCCATGCGGTACTCTCCCATACTAGTTTCTTTCAATTTAAATGACTACTCAATTTGTTTCAGCTTATTGTTGTGACAATTAGTAGACTCATGGTTAGCAGGGACAAAAGAATCAATAGCTTTGAGCATATTGCAAGTGTAGCTAGTAGTGGTAGGAATAATAACTTTGGATCCATGAAATGGGAATTTAATGCATTGGTGGTATGTGGATGGCACAACGTGCATCTCATGTATCCATGGCCATCCCAATAGAATGTTGTAGGCTAAGGGAATGTCAAGCAGCTGACAGGTGACATCCCTTTCGACAGGACCAACGCGAATTGGTAAAGTCACAACACCTAATGACTTTTGTTCTACTTCATCGTATGCTTTAATAGTGATCTTTCATCGAGGATCAATAGAGTCCTCAGAATAATCCAATTGTCTAAGCAGAGTAGCAGAAATAATATTTAGGCCAGCGCCATTGTCAATGAGTACCTGACGAACATGTGTTTGGTGGATCATAACCTCAATGTGTAGAGGCTAATTGTGTGGGTGATTCAATGAGTTATCATCCTCTTTAGAGGAGTTCATAAGATGAGGTGAGTTCAAGTGACCTACCATGGATTGAAATCGCTCAAGATCAAGATCTTGAGGAACATTTGCCTCAGTGAGGGCTTTGTCCAGAATTTGCCTATGAGCAGGCAAGATTTTAAATAGCTCAAATATGGAAATGTGAGCATTAGTTCGTTTCAATTGATCTAGAACACTATAACTAGTTGCAGTCAAGTTCGTTGTGTATTTTGCACCTTTATCAGATGGACCAGCAAGGGTTTTGTCCTTGTGTTGTTCAAGATTTGAAATAGGAGGTGTAGGGCCTTTGAGCACCAACTTTGCATGAGAGCGAGTAACAGCATTAGCACAATGTTGTGAAGACACATTATTCATGTTATTGGAAGTAGGGTCTCTTAAGAAAAATGGCATCTTGGGTTTGTCGTTATCTTGCTTCCCCTTTATGGTAATAATGTCACAGTATTCAGAATCTATAGGTTCAACCATGTGAATGACATTGTCATCATTGGAATATGTATAGTTGACCTTATTGTAGGGTTCTGGTTTCGAAGTCTCTCCTTTTTCATAAGCTGGGAAAGGCTCTTTGAATGCCTTGTGGTCCAAGTTTTTGTTATGTCCATCTACCACAAGTTCACCAGCATCAATCATGTCCTGGACTTTATGACACAAGTTTATATAGTTGTTGGTTTTGTGTCCCTTGTTTTGGTGATACTCACAAAATGAGGTCTCATTCCACCATGGTGGACGTGGTTGTGGATCATAGGGACGAGGGTTATCCATTGGTGAGATAAGTTTGTGTTGTAGCAATGTTTTGTAAACCACATCCAAAGGTTCTCCCAAAGGTGTATACTCTTGCTTGGGTCATGTTTCCCATGAGTTTCTTGGTTTGTTCCCAGATGCCTAATTGTCAAGAGGAGGCTTCTCAGCATTTTTGGCCGCTTTGAGGTAGTTTGTGAGATTAAATGTTGCTTTGACAAGTTTGGGTGTGACATTATCAACAACCCCATCATGTACAATTTCTTAGTTCTTGTTGACATGTTTGGTTTTATCCCTGTTGGAAGTGGAACCTTGTTTTGTGTCTCTCTGAAGAGTGAGCTCACCTTTCTTGACCATAAATTCTTCGATACAGATAGCCTATGTAATCATGTATTCAAAGGTACGTGGACCTTGTAGTTGGACTCTATACCCGAAATTAGGTAAGAGGTTATTAGTGAAAATGTCAAGCTTCTTCGTTTCTAGGATTTTACAGGAATACTTAGTGTAAAGTTGTCTCCACCGTTGGAGGAAAATGAGAAAAGGCTCACAAACCTTCTATTTAAGGTTGCATAGATCTCGAATATTTATAGGATGTTGAATGTTCTGAGAATATTGCTGAACAAATGAAATAGCAATTTCATCAAATGTCTTGATACCAGGAGGTAAACGTGAGAACCACTCCAAAGCCTGACCACCTATGCTTCTAAGGAATAAATGCATGAGGTATGTTTGATTTTGTATAAACTCCATAAACAAAGGACCAAATTCTTGCAAGCGATCTTGGGGATTAGTAGTACCAAAGTACTTGTCATATCTGGGTAGTTCTACACCTCGTGGGAAAGGTGGCATGTTTATACTTTTGTCAAATGGGAATGAACAAAGAGCATCCAACGTGTATGTCTTTGTGGGTTTCTCTTTCTCATGCATCATCTGAGCCAATTGGTCTTGCATAATTTTCAGTTGTTTTTGAAGTTTAGCGGTCTCAGTTTCTTCTTCACGTGTGATAATGGTCTCCACATTGAAATGTATGGGTAGTTTAGCTCCCTCTTGGGAAATTTTGAGAAATTACTTTTCTTTCTCTTCGTTGAGTAGGATTCCCATGACCTTCTGAAAGTTTTTGTCTCTTTGACATTTTGCTATGTGTTCAAGAAGGATTTCCACCTCTTCTTGTTCTTTGTCAGTGTCATCTTCTTTCTCTTTCTCCTCATCATCCCTAGGTTGTTCTTGATATCGACTATGACTACCCTGTTCATGTTCACGATTAGTCATTAGAGGAACTTGTTTAGTTTCTGTATGTTGTGTTTCAAAAGGGTCCATGGAGAAAGGATCATACATTGTGTTTGGGAATGCAGGACTTCTACTTGTCTTAGTATCCTCTTGGTAAAAAGGATTCCTAATTTGTTGCAAATTGGAAAATGTTCTTTGAATTTGAGATGACCTTGCAGGTGAGGAAGACTGTGAAGATGCCTCACTAGCCAAACTTAATACAGATTGCGTAGCAAAAGGTAAGCTACCTCTGCCGCGATTATGACCCCTAGCATGACCACGTCTAATGTTATCAAGATAAAACATGTTGCTACTTCTGGTTGTGACAGTCATAGGCAAGAACAAGAAGCTAGAACCTAGACAAGGACTACACTAAGATTGAGTCTCAAAAAGGACAAGATAATAGCAAGAATGTTGTTCACTAAGGCACAAATGGTCTAATTTAAAGGCTAGAACAGCTGGAGATTATGACCACTTTGACACAAAGTATGACAAGCATTAAGACGAGGACCAAAATTACTTATGAGACGAGACTAGTCAAGGTATAAGACACAAGTCTTTAGCTAAGCGAAGTGTCACTATTTCAAGACTATTTACAAATAGAGAGTGATAAAAAAACGTAGAAAAGGATAGTGTGCAGGCTGCAGATAGCTAGAATAGACCCAAATTGGTAATGCTGATACAAAGTCTCGCGCGAAAAACCTTTATGGGTCGCGCAAAGAATTTTTACAGGCCGCATGAAGATGTTTCTGTCTCGCGCAAAGGTCAGTAACAGTGGTTTAATTTCATGTGATTTTGCACAAGACCCAAATGTTTTCGCGTGAAAGAGCAAAACAGTTTCACAACAGCGACTGATTTTGACAAAAATTTTGATCGTTCCAATAACCAAGTAGATAAACAAGCACATAGAACAACAAGTAAGTGATTTCAATCACGTCTGAAAACAATGAGCAAGGGCAAAAGCAACCTTGCACATGAACAATCAAGTGACTTAGTTTGTGCTAATCCCTAAGAGAGCTATTTTTGTACGTTTTCAAAGAGTTTTGCAATCACGCATACATCTCTAGAAAATAAAAGTTGGCCTCTCTAAGGTTTTTAGTAATGGTTTGACTCTACAACTTTTATGACTCACAGGGGTGACCTCCAATCCCGGTGCACCGAGGTTTTGACACAGTTTGAGAACTTAATCTTGAAGAGCTGCTAGGGAGATCTGACAACCCAAAATGAACCACACCCGTGGAGATTTCTTCCACAAGGACATTTATATAGCAGTTGTCACTACCATGGCGAAAATGGCTATTACCACTTGAGGTTCTGTCAATGCAATTTTCCCTATAGAGGGATTGTTTGCTACGGTTAACCCTCTCTAAAGGTGATCGACTCACAATAGTATACCACAAGGGGACTTAGCTTCCAGATTCAAGGTTTTGACACCTTTTCACCTTTAGCCCAATCAAAGTAGAAAGATTAATCTGACACGCTAAACTAAGAGTATCTCTTAAAGATCTATGGTATCAACTCCCAGTGATCTATCAACCTCTCTGGAGAAAGGATGCCTTAATCAACAAGTTGAAGATTCATCTATCGACGAGATGCTCAAAGTATCCTCCCCACCTATAAGGAATCCGTCTTAGAGAGGAGTTTCACTAGGAACCCACTCCCTCAAGATCCACGAATAGTGTTCATGGGGGCTTAATTACTATGTGTGTACAGATGTCAATTTTTGAAAGAAAATCTATCCAAAAGTAATAAAAAAGAACAAGGTGGTACACTTAATGCTTTAACTAATGTGAGTGAGTCCAAAGATGTGGAACATTTAACCCCTCACACAAGCCAACATGAGTCCACAACTCAGAAACTAGTGAGTTCTAGAAAGCACAAAAGGGTTGCCTAGTGGAGCCTTTAACGCTTTTGTCCTGTAGATCCCTCCTGTTTAACGTGGTGCTGATCTTGCAACCATAGGGTGAAATGAGGGGCTAGCGGATTAGTGAGTCCAATAACCAAAAATAGCTATCTAAATCTATCACTAGTACCTAAGCCTGCTAAATGAATACTAACGGAGATCACACCCTAGTATCAAATTATGCATGTGTTGTAAAATGAAAATACAAAAGGAAACACACACAAGCTTGACATGAGAGATGTTTTTTTAAGATCCAAATGAAGTGTTATCAGCTGAGGAAGGTTACCTAATCATCCTCGCAACACGCTTAGTAGATTTTACCTATTTTTAGTGACTTTATCACAATTTTCCCATTGTCTCACAAACTGCTATTATGCTATTCCAAAAAAATTTAGAAAACACAAAAACACTAGAAACTGTGAACAGTCAGCAGAAAAACCAGAAAACACGAAAATCAATGCAAAAAAAAAGCCTCTGTTAGCAGAGTTTCACGCGAAATCCCTAATAGCCCGTGCAAAGAAGTTTTATGGCTCGCGCAAAATTATATTTGGCTCGCGCGAAGAAACAAGTTTCGCGTGCCAATGAACTTTCTTGCATGACGTGGAAAGAATCTTCACACGAAGATTTTGGATCCTTCTACGAAGATTTCTGAATTTGTACAGAATAGTACACATAGAGAACAAAAAAATGATTAAAAAAATACAAAAAGAGGCTAGAAAAATTGATTTTTGGGCCCCACAGTGGGTGCCAGAAATGTATGCGTGAATATGCGACCTCTGCTAACACACACACTTCAACACGGTCATTGTATGCGGATTCATCTTGGAATGAACATTGGATTGTTCATCCAAAAATTAGCTTGCAAAGCAACCTATTGCCTTCTATCTAAAGGGAATTGCTTGTCAGATATCCTCAGATTCAAGGTGTTTAAGCAACCAGACCCTCTAAGAATGAAGGGTTTGAATACAATTTAAGCTATATGAATGTGCAAGTAATCTAGATGAAGTACAAGCAATTAATCTAAGAAATAAAAGACATTAAACTAAAAATGTGTGCATTATTAAGCTAGATGAATTTAAACTAAGAATGCAAGATGTATGTAAAAATATGAGCAAATGTGAGTATGAATTCTAGCAGCAATTTGATGCATATTCTCCAAATTTATCCTCTCAAAATGAAGAGATGAGTGTCTCTTAAATAGACTTTCCTGGGATCCATCAACGGTTGAGATCGATTTCAATCAATGGTCAGGATTAAATGTGAAGTTCAGTCATAAAGGGAGATTCCCAAATTAAAGGGAGTTAACAGATTTAATTTGAGTAAAATAAGGGGTTAACTGATTCAATTTGAGTAGAAAAAGGAGTTAACTGATTTAACTCATTTTTGATCAATAGTGAACTGGAAATTTCCCTTTTTGAACTGAAGAGAGATTTTTTTGAGATATTTAATTTAATAAAATGAGATATGCTCTCATAATTACTTTTTCTATTTAATTAAATAAGTTCATTTAATTAATTAGGAATAGCTTCCCATTTAATTAAATAACTTTGTTTAATTAATTAGAAGTAAGTACTCCATTTAATGAAATAATTTCATTTAATTAATTAGAAATACCTTTCCCATTTAATTAAATAATTACATTTAATTAATCAAGATAGGCATATTTATTAAATTAAATAAATTTAATTCCATAGTACATTAGCCTTAGGATATAATTCAATCTAATTAAAGTATAAATACTTAATAATTAAATTATAATTATTTAATCAAGTAGGTTTAATGTGACTAATATGAGTACGTACTATAAGAATTAAATAAGAAATATGATGAATGCAGATTAGGGTTTTCTGCATCTGACAATTAAGTCAAGTAGTGAGTAGCAGAATGAGAATTGCCTATTAGAATAGGTCTTAGGATTGATCAGAAGTAGACCAGAATTGGTATCATGGCAATGAGCCAATTTTGGGGTATTACAGTACCAAGCTTCCTAGATTCTCAACTAGTGGGTGACCTTGGACCTTCATCTGATCTACCCATGCTTGGCCTACTTTCCCAAGTCATCTTTCATTTTGTAGCTTGAGTAGCAAGTACTTATTCTTTTCTGCATTTGGTTCAATTGACTAGAAGAAGTACTCCGGGGTGTAAACTTTATGTACTCTACTAGCTCTATGTTAGAGGCCTTCAATATCTCCTTCTCTACTCTTAGCTCTTCCAAATTGTCCTCAATCTTCTTATTGTTTGACTTTCACATATTAATAATGGACTCATGAGCTGGAATGCAAAGATCTAATGTTCTGATTTGGAAGTCATCTTTTGAGAGCTTGTGAAATCTTCCCTCTTTTTGAGGTTTTGCAATCACAACTAGCATATGACCAATTGTTGAATCTGTGGCAAGTGCTACAATGGTCTTCTTCTTCTTTTTTTTCTTTGATGGTTGGGAGGAGGTGACTTGTGTGATCAAGTCCTTTAATGGGGCCACATCCTCTTATCTCTTCTTCTTCCTATCAATGGTCTCCTTGAGCCAAGACTCTATAGGGAGCACATTGATAGTAGATTGTAATGTACATGGATCAAATAGTTTCCTCAAAATCAACAAAGTTGGCTTTCTCTGGAAAGAAATAGGGAAGAAAGCTACCTTGGTTACTAAAATGGATAATACATATCCCCTTGTTGAGATGCTTCCTATTCCTGTCCATCCATGGGATTAGTATCACCATCAAAATTAATGACTCGAATAGGGGGAGGATGGCTTAGCCACTAACGTCTCTTGTTCCTTCCCCTTATCCTTGTCATTTTCCTTTTCTCTAGACTTCCCAATTTTCAAAAGAGGAATGACTCTACAAATAGGAGTAAGTGGAACACTTCTTTCTAGAGATTCATCTCCTCCCTGTCCAATGGAATGCCATGGCCCTACAAATGTTGATGTAGTCATTATTGTAGCTGATTGGGTAGCTACAGTTGATACTCCACCTATAGAACTAGTTCTCCCAATCATCTTCTTCCTCTTGTAGGTCCACTCCACCCATTTTTATGTTCTCTTGATTATCCCTTGCTTGAGGACCTCCATTGTGTTGATGACTAGGTCTACACGTTAGGTAGATAGGATAGGTCTTCCTTTCATCTTCTCATAAGATGTGGTTTGTATGTAGGATTCATCAGTTGCAAGGTGAGAAACATCCATAGAATTATTATACAATTTTATTTTCTCAATAGTGAGTTGCGACACAAATCTCTCTCAATTATAGTACTCATCAAGACAACTAGACCAAAAGTCTATAACTTCAAATGGTCCCTAACAAAATTCATTGGATCATATTGAGGCTTGAGCACCTCATAATCTAACAAGTTAAACTTGCCATGAAAAGTATTCACCAAATTTTAGGCATCTTATCTGGAGGCACATGAATATGTTGGAATTTACAAGTGGGAATGTCTACTTTTGAGAGGGGGGGTGGGTGAATCAGAAGTAACTAACTTTAACCTTTTAAATCTTTTAGCTGAGATCATTAACATGCATCTAACATATCTACTTAACATGAAAATAATGACATGCATGAAAATAGATAACACAAGATATTGATAACCCATAAACTCTCCAAAATGAGAAGGTAAAACTGGGGTGTAGATGACACCTACAAATTATCAAATTGCAACAATATGCAACTATTTAAGGTTACAAAATTTGAACACTTCCAATGGTCTACCCTATGAAAGGTCTGTCCTATTAAAGAATTTACACTTTGTTAAAAGTGACTTACTTAGAGGATTTACAAACACTCACTTGGAATGTTACCATGTTAAAGGATTTAGCACCTTGTTGAAAGGCTTACAACATGGCTATTAGACCAACCTATCATGTGTAGGATTTTTGTTCCTAATACAATGGCTAGAAAGTATTAGAAAGTCTTGACCTAATGACTTGAAATCTCCAATTTTTGATTCTAGATCCTCATTTTTCTCTATCTGTTATGATCCTTGATTTGATATCTCTCTCCTCAAAGTTCTAATTCTTTGTTCTAACCAATTGGATTTTGCAATGCTGCTCTTCCCTCTAATATTTACACCCTTATGAACTTTGCTAGCATTCTCCCATACAATACTTTCACACACACTCAAACAAATAATGAGGTTTCATCCTCCTTTTAAAGTCTTCGAAGACTTAGGGTTAGTGATGAATCTATGATTAGTATTCATTCTTCTTTTCCTACTCAATTCTTTCACTTTTCTTATTGGCTGCATGCATTCTCCATTTTTCTTATTGGTTGCATGCTGATTACATAGGAAATGTAAAATATTTGATCATATCTTCAAGATTGTTCGAGATTCATCCTAAGTCAGCTCAAATATGGTTTACATCTAAGTTTGTGAAGGCACAAACTCATATGTTGATTCTATGTTACTCGACACTTACTAGTTCCTGATGCTTGACACATAGAGAAATTATGTCTCACTCAGCTCCTATAGTAATTCTATTTAGCTTAGCATCTACACTTTTCTCGAGACCTATAGTGACTCAACATCACTTATCACTCGGCACTTGAATCTTTCTCACCACTTAAAGTTCACTTGGCACTTATTGAATCTCTAGCTTGACACATACTATAGCTCAACATCTATATTATACTTAGCATCATCTTGAGAATTGGTTAAGTGTGTTGACACTCAATTGTCAAAACCAATCAAAGACCAAAAATCTCCCCCTTTGACATGAGTGGCCAAAACACTTAACTAAGCATTATGAATCTGATCTCTATGAGTATAATATGTATCATGTTAAGCATATGTACAAAAATTCATAAAAACTTGTTCAAATTTTTTTAGATGAGTATATACCTAAAAAACATGTAACTCCCCCTGAGTTGATGTGCCATTTCTATAACCAAAATTCTCTTAAGTTGAATTTGTCTCATGTTGATGTATTTGATACTCTTTGCCTTGTCTGCTTTATGTCTAGTCTATATCTGCTCTGTTTGTACTCCCCCTTTCACACATATCCTTGCAATTTTTGTTATCCTTTTGGCTTTATCTCTGTATTTCTCCTCAAAATTCAAAATTTTATATCTCCCCCTTTTTGGGTATGTCTCCTCTCTTGGGTTTCTTTACTATATCTCTACCTTTATTTATATAATGTATTATCTCCCCCATTCTTATTATATGCATAATGTATTATCTCCCCCTTTTTGATACTTATGTCAAATTGTGCTAAGAATGAATGAAATATTTAGCAAAAAATGTTTTAGTTACCTCCATTATCATCTTCAAAGAACTATCCCAGTTGTCCAATGCTATTTCTAGTGCTTTGAGTTAGATGGTTGTCTCTACTACAAGATGTACTAGGCCTTCTAATGTAAAAATATTAGGGTCTTTCTTTAAAACATTTTCTATGTAGGCCACTTCTTTATGCAATATTTCTAGGTGTGAGGTGATTGCAGATTGAAGTTGTGTTAGTTTGGCCTTAACATTAGCCTCTTTTGTTGTTAATATAGCTAACTCCTTTCAAGTGTGAAGTGTTGTTGCAAAATGCTTCTCACTTTGAGCTAGATCCTTAGGTAGCTATGTGCTAGATATCTTAAGGTTTCTCTCCAAGCTCAACATTCTCCAGCTAGTCTCTTGTGTGAAATATGAAGAGTCACACAGTTTGGAGTACAATGAGAATATGTTCTCAAGTATTATTTTAACCTTTTCTATCTTCTTAGCTAGTTCCACCTATGATAGTGCTATCTCACTAGATATCTTCTCATTAACCTTCATTTGAAATTTCTTTTTAGACCATTCTAATAATTTAACATTAGTATCAAGGTCTTCATTTTGTACCTAGTTCACTATGTTGGACAGTTGCTCCGTGATGGGCTTTGTTTCATCACATATTGGAAAGCTAAATGCATCAAAGAATATGTCTTTGATTTCTACTAATGCTTTCTTTTGTCTATACTCATTTCTGAGTATCTCCTACTTCTTCTTTCTCTCTAATGCCTCTTACACTTCATTTATCTATGCTAGGTTCATTTTCTTATAGTCATAACTTGGTATGACTATTTCCTCACCAAGTGCAGGGTCTCCATAGTTAAGTACCCTTGCTACCTTGGTGGAGCTTGAGCCTAATGCTGATATTTGCAATGGTACTGCATTAGTGTTGGGCTACTTGGTAGGATTCCTTGTAGTAGGTAGATTAACCAATGTATGTATTGCCTCTTGCTATCTTTCCTTGGGGGTTTTCTCCTCTTCCTTATCTTCTTTTCTTCTGCCTCGATCAATTACAATGATTTGAGGAGGTGCACCTTGGCTTTGTGCTATAGGATCCTTTTTTCATGTCTGCTCCTTATTTTTCTCCTTGGCAGGTACTATAACTGAAGTGTCGACCTTAGCAGTTGTGTCTTGTCCTACTTTCTCTTTTGGTTGATCACTAGTAGTTGTAGGAGGTTGTGAAGGTGGTTCTTATGTGGTCACCTTGTCCTTAGTTATTTCAGCTACAACATTTTTTAACTCTTGAACACTCACCAAAATGGGATTTGTGCACAACTATGATTGCAATGTTGTTTGGAGAAGGATCCTTTTAAGATCTTCTATAGTTAATGGATTGATGTTCTAATTTGAGCTGTTAGGGACCTCTTTCACAATTACTATTTCTTTAGATGTAGGTACTATATGTGGAGGACTTGGTGGTGGCAATTGTGTGTCTTAGACACTCTATTCTTGTTGCTGCTCCTCAGCTGTTGCCTCATCGCTTTTATGTGTCTTCTCCATTGTAACCTCTTCTTTCTCTTTCTCTCTTTCTTCCTCCTTTTCATTTTCCTCTCCTTCCTCTTCATCATTTCTTCCCTGAAAGGCATCTTCTTGTTCTTCCTTGACAATTGTTGACCCATAAATCAATTTCCACATTTGTGTGGACTTTTTTATAACATCCTCTATTTTATTTTATAGAATGTTGAAGGCTCTATATTTGGGTGCAAATTTGCTCCCATGTTTCTTACCGGCCTTTCTTATTTGACCTTTTGTAAGGTCAAGCATTACATGAGCCAATGTTGACTCCCTTATTTAATTCTCCATATTTAGGAAATAATGCCATTTATTTTCAACTATTGAGCTTAATTCCTTGGGCATCGAATTATCCAGTTCAAGTGGAGTAGTCTTGAACTTGGCCATCATAGTGTAGATAGACTCTTCCACTATGTTTTTCTCTTCTCTACTCAACTTATTAAAATCAATGGTCTTTAAACCAATGGAATCTCCATTGTCCCTAATATTATCATAGACATTTTCCAAATTATATTTGGTGGAATGTCTTACCACTCTGAATCGATCATTGTCAAATATTGTCTTCTCTTCATCTGACTCTAGGGGTGCAACATATTTTCTTATTTTCTTTTTTGCATGCCCTCCTTGCTTTGTGACTTTTTTCTTTGCCTATTCCTTAGCTACTTTTGTTGTTTCCCTACAGTCTACCCTTCTAGTACACTTGGCTAGGCTTGACATAACTGCTTTCTTCTTCCCTTTGGGTTGTGGAATAGGTTCTTTCTATGCCTTTCTCTTCTTGGGTTCAGCCTTGGGTCAGTGCTAATAGTTCTTGACCTTGTTTTTCTTTATCTTCTTTTTCTTCTTCATCTTCTTCCTCTTCAGTAGGACCCTCACCAAATTTTGTCTTTAACTTCTTCACAAGTTTTTCCTTTTTCTTTAGTGTGGAGGCCATTTTTAACTCCATGTCTACCTTTGACCTTACCGCATCATAAGTTCCAAAATGTGGTGCACTCTTGTCAACTTCCTCTGCTAATAATGTAGTTATAGCTATAGATGCCCCATATATATTTATCTCATATCGAAGAGGTCTTAGCCATCTAACCCTTGATATGGCTTCTTGTATGTAAGTGTAATCAACATCTATAAGAAAACATACATCATTTACATGTTTTTCTACCAATGAAACTAGTATCCTTAATCTCTATTTCATGGTCTTCTTGAAATCTTCAAAATAACTTATCATAAGAGTTTCAAAATTAGCTCCCATTTGTTCAATATATTCATTTACTTGAGCTACTATGGACCTATTTACTTTACCAAAGGATGGAAATTCATTTTGAACATAGGAAAATATGCAAATCAAAATTGCACCAAATTTTCACTGTGCTCCCTTGGTTATCTTTATTGCTGCTAAGTTCTTATTGATCTATTGCAATTACAATTTTGCAAGATCATAAGTATGATCCTTTTTCTCTATTTCATAACCAACATCCACTACAATGCATGGTACACTATTAAGTCTACTAGATTGATAAAATTTTTGTGAAATAACGCTAAGAAAAAAGTCAACAAGAGGGTCTTGGATAGTGTCTATTGTCATTCCTCTCTTGTTCCATTTCGCACCTATGTTCTTCTCAATTGCTTCCTTTGAATCACTTCTAAGGGTCTTTGGCCAATCTAGGGTTAGATATCCTATTACTCTATGTGCAATCCTCTATGTTATTTTTATTGGGACATCTTCTAGCCACAAACTTCCATCATTGATTCTACTAAGCATAATTCTAATCCATTGTATTTTGAAAATAGTGGGAAATTCTAGGGCACAAGTCAAACCCTTCCTCTCAATGATTTGGTATTCATCTTTCAAGACCCTATTTTCACACAACTTTTCATAGGTTTCCCTCATCTCCATGTCTCTTGTGGCTCCAATTTTGTAGTTGTAACTTCTCCTAACATCTTGGACCGTAACTACCTTAGGAGGTATAATAGATAGGGCTCTAGTTGGGTTGTTTTTGTATGCCACTTCAGGGATTGGCTTGAAATCAAGTTGTTTTACTTTGTTTGACACAAGTTGGACCTCAAACGACTCTTTCTCTTGTGGCTTCCTAGAACTAGAGACCATTTGTGCGATCTAGGGTTTGAACACAAAGAAAATGTGAAATTGTATAGCTCAGCACTAGTGTAAATACATTGAATTTGATGAAACTAAGCTGAATCTTTGTTGAAATTGGATCAAATGTTGGATTCTTGACTTTGAAGTCATTCTATTCTCTTTTTCATCTTTTCTCTTCATTCGTGATGAAAAAAAATGGTTTAAAATGCAATAATATACCCTATTTTCATAGCATTTAATGCTTAGTGCATTCACAGCTATCCACTCAGCTTCTTAAACATTTTTGTATTACTTGGCTTCCATTTTCTTTCCACCACTCAGCATCCACTAAAACATCCCTTACTTGGCTTCAACTAAAATTTTCTTTTCCTCAACTTCCACTACCAACTTAGCTACAACTAATCATTCAGCTTCTATTGATTTTTACATTCAACTCAACATGTACTAGGTTTTTACTTGGCATCTGAAGGCAACATTGGTAAAAATTTGAAGTTTTAGCATTACATCTCCATTCATGCTGATGTTTCCTTTTTAGTACTTTCTTTCTTAGGAACTAATGTATGATAAAGCTTTGTATATTAATCCCTCATGCCTTCTTTTGCTTAGTTTCTTGAAGTGTGACCAATTGACCTTTTAGGTGAAGTGATCCCTTCATTTGACGTGTTTCTTGAATCTTTCTTCTTCCATGTCTTATTCATTTCTCCTTTGATGTGTTCAACATCCACCTTCTCTTTTCCTTTGTTGGACTCTGAATTGGGTGTCTTTGACCTTGTTGGACAATTCTTGCTGATATGACCAGTCTTCAAACAACTGAAGCATGTAGTTTCATTGAGCCATCTACTGTAGTTTCCACTAAAATGTGTTCTTATGTAATTCTTAGGGATGTTTCCATATTCTTGGTAGTAATGGAAGCTATACCCAATGTTCTAGTCTTGATTGTAATGATGTCCATGATTGTTTCCCCTTTTTGGCTGATTAGGTGTCCACATAGGCTTTGATCTACACTCAATAGCTCTATGTCCATACTTCATACAATTATAGTGGTGACCTTCAAATCTTGGTGTTTTGATAGTCCTAGTCTTGTAGTCATGTTCTTGATGTCCTTGCTTTTTGCACTTATGATAGTGACCTACATTCCTTTTTTTGTCATGCTAATGGGTATTCTTTCTCCTACACACATTAGAGGTATGTCCCTTTTTTCCCACAAAAATGACAAGTAGTTTTAGTGTTCTTACCTTTGTCACTTCTTTGTAGGTTTAGTTCTCTTACCTTTGTCACAAATTATCATTGCATCAATATGTAATTTTTTATGGTTACAAAATTTGACCACTTCCAATGCTCTTCCCTATGAAAGGCATGTCTTGTTAAAGAATTTACACTCTATTAAAAGTGACCTAGTTAGAGGATTTACAAACACTCACTTGGAATGTTACCCTATTAAAGGATTTATCACCTTGTTGAAAGGCTTAAAACATGGCTATTAGACCAACCTATCATCATAGGATTTTCATTCCTAATACAATGGCTAGAAAGTATTAGAAAGTCTTGACCTGATGACTTGCAATCTTCAATTTTTGATTCCAGATCCTCGTCCTACTCTATTTGTTCTAATTCTTCCTTGATCTGATATATCTCTCCTCAAAGTTTTGATGCTCTATTCTAACCAACTAGATTCTACAATGCTACTCTTCCCTCTAAGCCTTTGCACCCTTCTGAACTTTACTAGAATTCTCCCATACAATACTTTCACACACACACACACACACACATGAATAATGGGGTTTCATCATCCTTTTAAAAGCTTCAAAGACTTAGGGTTAGGTATGAATCTATGATCAATATTCATTCTTATTTTTCTACTCAATTATTTCACTTTTCCTATTGGCTACATGTTGATTACATAGGGAATGTAAAAGATTCAGTCTTATCTTCAAGATCCTTCAAGATTCATCCTAAGTTAGCTCAAAAATGATTTGCATCTGAGTTTCTGAAGGCACAAACTCATATGATTATTCTATGTTACTCGACACTTACTAGTTGTTGATGCTTGGCACATATAGAAATTATGTCTCACACAGTTCCTACAGTAATTTTTTTAGCTTGACATCTATAATTTTCTCAGCACCTATAGTGACTCAGCATCACTTACACTCAACGTGAGAATCTTGCTCAGCACCTGAAGTTCACTTGGCACCTATTGAATCTCTAGCTTGGCACATACTATAGGTTGACATCTGTATGATACTTGGCATCATCTTGAGAATAATTTAAGTGTGTTGACACTCAATTGTCAAAACCAATCTAAGGCCAATAAAATATGGGCCTACCACTATAAGGAATGGAATACCAAAAATCTTCTTAACATTTGAACACACAATGTTCACCTCAAGGATTTGTTAATAGGGCTTGACTAGAACTACCTTGTCCTCCAGATATCTAGGCAACCTCTTAGGAAAGCCATCATAGGCTCCTATTTACAAATAGGATAAACTTGGGAACTAGATGAATGGGAATCCAAATTGGCTTATAGTCAAAATGATATCTTGTGAGAAGCTCCTTTTCAAACATCCTTGTAATTCTCTGCACAACCTCATTTTAAAAGCATAATTAACAAAAACATAATCCTCATAACTTCTTTGTAGTTGCAAATGTGGGTAAGAGTCATAGACTTTGGTGTGTTGATCATAATTTGGGATGCTAGGAAGTCGAGGCAAGAAGTGGTGGGTTGCCAAAGTATAGATTAAATAAGAGGACATGTAGAACTCCTCAAATCCTTTGGTAGGCCATAACCATAGGGAAAGATCATCAAAAATGATTTGTGCCCAATTGATCTTCATATCCTTGATGAACTCCAAAATCTCCTATCTTCCTTTTAGTCTGAGGAGAAGTACAAGGATATCCATAATCTCTCACTTTAGAATTGTTCCAAATAGAGTCTTTGGCATCTTGCTCTTCTTAGAGCGAGCAATCTGGAACTAGGTCCTCTGCATTTCTTCCCATGTAAGGGTCTTCCTTTCATTAAACATGGAAATGGAGGTCTCAAAGTTAATATCACAATATTGCTCTTGTGCAACGATGCCAAAAACTGATGGAATCAACACATTGTTAATTGATAAGAGAATGAGTTGATCTAGAAATAGAATCTAAATCATTTCTTGATTGTATCTCTCTATGCATTCTTTTACTAATTTTGGTGCATGAACTACCATGGGAAATCCTACTTCCATCAATCCACTCTCTTTGTGTTTAAAAGTGATTGGGTGAATGAGTTGGGAATTCAGCCTCCTATGTAGATCACCAAATCATAGAAGTTGAAGAATATATCTATCAATTTTTTTTACTCACTCTCCAAGATAATTAGTCTTTTGAAACTAGGAAATTTGATTACCATTCACTATGATTTCATAGGATACAGTTCTTGATAAATAGCCATTAAATAAAATTTTAGAAACTAATTGCTTGCAAATCTGATGAAATATCTTTAGGAATTAGAATGTTGGTGCCACACGAACAAAATTAAGTTCAACCAATGATTATAACAATCAGATTTAAATTTAATACCATAAGTAATGACTATTTAAACCTTCCATTTGTTTTTGAACAACATACTAAGTTCCCAAAAGCACTCTTACTTTAGTTCAAGTAAAGTGATATGACTAAAAGTCATCAAACAACACAAATACTTAGGTTTGCGGGAAGTGCCTCAACTTTAGAATCTGGCATGTAGATATTCTTAACAATATGAACATATGTGGGAGAGAAATAAACACTAAGATTTTTTGCAAAGTTATTTTTCTTTTACTCATAATCACAAAATGGCAAGTAATCTTTTACTAGCTTGTGCACCTCATTCTTCCACTTTTTGCCAAAGACTTTAACATTATTTTTCCTTCATAATAGGTCCACATCTCCAACACTAACTTCTCCATAAGTATCCTTTGAGCATCTCCAAAGAATATTCAATTTTTAGGGTGATTTAAATTTGTATCCTCAAAGCCCCCAAAAAAATAGCCCATTTTGTTACCTTTGAGCAAAAAAATCTTTTCTTAGCAACATTTTCCCAACTGAGGCATATTAAACAACATTCAACCTTCAATTTTAATTTGATGGTCCTGAAGCTCAATATTGAGCATGCCTCACTTATTATGATCCTTTAAATAGTTCTTTCAACACTATGCTATCATTAACTAATCTTTTGAACTGATATTTGTCTCAATATCATGCAGCCGTGAAAATGGAATGAAAGAACTTCATTTCCATGAATATGCAATAGTAAAACCATAAATCTATATTCCCTAGTAGTATTTGATCTTATCTCCATAGATCTAGATGAGAATCACCCTGGCCTCTATCCATAGCTTTGTAAATCCTTGGGTATTAGAAAAATCATATTCACAACATTCAACCTTCAATTTTAATTTGATGGTCCTAAAGCTCAATCTCGAGCATGCCTCACTTATTATGATCCTTTAAATAGTTCTTTCAACACTATGATATCATTAACTAATCATTTGAACTGATATTTGTCTCAATATCATGTAGCCATGAAAATAGAATGAAAGAACTTCATTTTCATGAATATGCAATAGTAAAACCATAAATCCATATTCCCTAGTAGCATTTGATCTTATCTCCATAGATCTAGATGAGAATCACCCTAGCCTCTATCCATTGCTTTGTAAATCCTTGGGCATTAGAAAAATCATATTCACAACACTTTTAGTCACTTTCCACAACTTTAACCTTCTGATTTGAACTTGGTGTAGTTCGCGCAATGGGAAAATCAACTTGACAATTTGGAATCTATGAGATATGAAATGTTAGGGAAAGATAGCAGAGAATAATATGAAGAAAACTTACTTCTCACCAAGAGAATAGATCATCACACCCCAACCATGCCTAAGTCACCTAATCCTTGTACAAACTAGAAAAAAAGGAAGCCCACTTAGAAAGATTAGATAAATATATTGTTCAGAGAGACCTAGAAAACAAAATAATTAGACCACTCTAGAAAGATGAAAAGTAAGTGACCTAAATAGGCCTAGACACCACTCTCTTTCGCACACACATTTACTTCTACCAATGACCTCAAGCTTAAAATGGGGAAGACTAAAACTTAGCAACATTATGTAAGAGGTGATTTAAAATGGTAAAAAAATTCTTTTAGTTAAGAAGAATAAAAATATTCTTATATCCATATGTTTCTCTTATGTCCATTTTATCGAGAGGTATGGGATATGATTCTTTCTTTTTGGAATTTAGGTTGGATTTTCTTGGAGAGTCTTAACGAATATTTTTCCCAATATTATGTCTAAAGACTAATGACAATAGTATGATAGTCTTGAACCTTACTACCTTTGATCTATTCTAGAATATCTAGAAAGAACAAAATCTTGGGAATTTAGAGATATGGAAAATATGGATTTGATTGTTCCTAACAAGACTATTAGATCTATTAAATAGAACTTCATGGCCATCACGAAAGAGGGAAAGTTTATTAATCAAGGTTTTAATATAATTGATCATTCTCTATATGATATTAATATAAAAATGCTAGAATCAATTTGAGAAGTGAAGTTGCGTGGAGGACTCCCTTGCATAGTTGGATGAAAACTAATTTTTATGGCACTCAAAAAGGTAACCCAAACCATGTGGATTGTGTTAGGACTATTAGAGACTCTAATAGGAATTGTCTCGATGCCCTAGAGGTCCCTTTAGGATCCTAGACTTTCCATGTGCTAGAATCTAGTGGTTCTCTTCAAGTGGTGAGATTGGCTATGTCCCATACTTACAAGAAACTCTAAATCAAAGGAGAATCAAATAAAATTTATCATTGGGTTCTTGGCAAGTCACTTCCTAAAGTGGACTATAGAAAATATTATAAAAAAAGGTAAAAATATATTTAGCTCTTTTGAGTGTGTCACTATATAACACACATATTGAGATGCTAATGTGGTGGTTGATTTAATTGCCAACCTAGTAGTGTAGGTGAAGCATGTGTTCATTTGGAATGTTAATCTTAATTCTAACCTTGAGCTAAAAGAAATAATAAAGATTGATTTGACATATAGTGTCAATGGAAATATACAAAGGTATGATATAAATTATAGGAAAGAGCATTGAAATTCAAAGTATAATTTCCCAAAGATGAAGGTGGTAGGCCTTAATTTGTAATTATTACATACAAGTTTTGTCAGCTATTATGGTCATTTTGTTCTTCATCATTGCAGTAGATACAATGCATTGGAAAATTATAGAAATTGGATATTTTTTTCAAAGAGATTATAAAGAGATGGGGGTTCTTTGAAATGCCAAGAGCCAAGTTCTTTCAAGGAGTGGAATAATATTCCATTTGTTTGGCAACAACTAGAGAATGGGAGAATTACTATCTACCTAGAAAGGTTGCATGTTTTGAAGCCATAAGATTTTCTAGAGTTTTTTAAGGATGTAAGGGTGAGTACACTACCATGTATGGCATCCCTTTCACCCTCATCCCCAAATTTATTTTAGAGATTTTTGCTCTTCCTTTTGATGACATGAATTTTTACAAATATATAAAAGTAGAGTATTAAACTCCGACTAACTAACCAAAAAATAAGGTTGAGAGAAATATGTTGGTTAAGGAGTGGCAGTACTTCTCAAGCTCTTGGATAAAACCTATTTGGATAATTTTGTATCTTGTTTGAGGGCTTAGATCACTCTTGATGGATGGTATTCTAGACTTATTGTTATAATTTCATTTTCCTAAAATATTTTGGATATGGGGATATGATTTATTTTCTTTACTACATTGTCAATTCCCTCAATAATAGTGTCATTCAAAATAGAAAAAATATTCCATTCCCATCCATCATGAGGGGCTTATTCCATTTTTTTAAGAATATTGCAGAGGTCATTCTCTTAAATGACCAATCAAAAATACTAAGAATGGTGAAGGGGATATATGCCATACTAAGAAAATGAAGGCCTTCTAGGGACCAAAGATTAAAAGGGTAAGACAATTATTGATGATAATGAGAGAGTCATGGATCTAAGAGATAAATCTATTGAAATGTTAGAGGATTTAATGGAGACCAAGGATGCTTAGAATAATTGAAAAGATGACCCAAAGGGTATGGAAATGGATATTAAGTCTAATGAGAAAGATGTAGCTGTCTACCTGAACATGGGTAAAAGTACTTCCCTTAACAAAAAGAGTAGCCATATGAAAAGTAAGGAGGGGGCCATACGAAGCATACTTTGAAGAGTAAGGAGACTCCCCATGTCATAAATATTATTGATCACCTTGTTGAACACATTTTTATAGGGTCTGAAGGAGATGACTTTGATCGCCATAATGAAACCCATATACTAAAGAATGATAATGTGCAAACTAGTTCTGTTCCTTCCTCCTTGAAATTCCTTCATAAGGCTAAAAAAAAAATGGATGTTTATATTTGTGGCAATACTTGGGTTTATAATGAATTCCACACCCTTAGAAATAGGGTTAATATTTTGGAGAAGAAGAAAATAAGATGAATAAGAAATTTTAAAAATGTAATAAATCCCTAGAGCACTTCGATCTTTGTGAGGCTAAAACCATGAATATCCTTAAGGAGAGTGATGAGAGGATTAATTCTTATTTGAAAAAAATCAAATATCTATAACATAAAAAACCCATATGGAAGTTATTGAGCTTAATGTGGTCAAGGGAAGAAATGAAAAGGAGGTGAATGCTAGGGAGAAACTTTAGTTAGGGAGGCTCATAATATTAAGGTTGTTTTGAACTCTTATTTTTTTTTCTATTGGCCAACTAGTGAATTGGGGTTAAATCTCCTTATATTTTTTTATACGTCAAAAGAAAGGAAGATTAAGATCTCTAGGATTTTAAGTTTTTCTATTTCTTCTTTCACAAGTTCTTATCTTGAGCTTCCCTTTATCTTAAGCCCATTGAAATGTTTTGTAATAGATTTATAAATAAATTTAATGGTAAGCTGGAAAGTTAGGATGGTATTAATCTCAATGTGATCTTGGGAAGAAATGCAAAGGAGGTGACTACTACTATGGGATTAGGGAAGAGAACTAAAGAAAATCTTAAAAGGAAAATGATGACATCCTCAAAGGTTATGAAATAGATAAAAACTACCATGGATGAGATGAATGTGATGTGGATATATGTCTTCAAGGATCTTAAGTAGTTGGTTTGGTTTTAGGTTGGGTCTATTTCTATCTTATTAAACCTCAATTTTTAGTTTTTGGATTTTTGGTTGTTTACTATACATAGGGTAGTTTCTTGGTTGTCTATCCTCTATAATTGTCTCAAACTATGGTTTTATTTGGACTATGATTTTATTTGGACTATCTCTTATAATATTTTGGATTGAGGTTTCACATCTCCTTAAAAACCCATCTTAACTTGAATCCAAAAATAATGAGAGGATAACAATGCAAAAAGAACACAAAAGTTGGACCTCACAAATAATTTGGTGTGATATGATAACTAGCCGCACCTCAAGGGGATTTATTCAAAATATTGTGCTAAAAATAAATTCAAACTCCTATGTGCCTCAATGAAAACTAATATGAAAACATACTATCTTAAGTAACCTCAAGAAAAGTGTAATTATTGATATTTAATTACACCTACACCCTACTTAAGTGAAACTTAGGAAAATGAGCTCAATCTTACAAAATCCCAATGAAAATGCATAATGGGTCCTTGTTAATGTGATAACATCTATTAAATTGATTTTTACTATGAATTAAAATGATTATGGTTACATATAAATTATACGCTATAGTCTAATATAAAAATCATTATAATCCAAACTTGATTAACCTATATTATTATATATTGTTGATTGATCATTATTAATCCTAAATTGTGTTAAGGATGATACTTACAAAGGACACAATTATGACCACAATTGTTATGTTTTAAAGTCAAACTAAATCCACATAGGGTCGTGACCCTACATGGCATGAGCTAGGTAGGATCATAACTCTACATGGAATTAGATGCATAGGATCATGAACTACGTAGCATGAGCCACATTGGGTCATGCCCCTATGTGGGAAGATCCTTAAATTTATACAAGTACCATGCGATAAGTGTTGGTAAAAGCATAAAAAACATAACATGAAATTACCTCTCTTCTTGAAATTTACATGATAATATACATTTAGGGTTATCAGATAATTATGAGTTGACATTTATATCCATCTCTACAATATAGTGAATTGTATGGTTTATCTAAAGTCATAGGTTAAGAGTAATATATTTTTGAATAATTGTACATTTGATGTGAAATTATAGATCTAAAGATATTACATAGAAGAATTATTTTCTATGTCAAGTGTAGATATAAACAGAACCATTTATATTTTTATTTTATTAGATATCCATTTTTATTAACACGTTATCATAGCTTAGCATATATAGATCAAATAAAAGACAATAAAATACAAATTAAATTTTAGACTTACATTCATTAAAAAAGTGTAGTCATGGTGAATCATGTTAGATTCAGGGAAAAACTTGAAGGACCATCAAATTTTGTATTATGGAGAATTTTCAAATTATGAGAATACTTCAACAACTTGAATTAGATTCATATGTAGAAGAAAAAATATATATTTTAAAAAAAATTGAAAACTTCATACTTATGTACATTGTGTGACTCATTTATGTCCAGCTGATGACATCTGACGAGATGAGAGATTTGGATGTTTTCACACTTTCAACCATTTTATTTGGTCTTGAGACCTATACAATATGTATTATTTTATTATTTATTAATTTCCAAATTGATATTGTATTTTACATGATTTCTTATCTTCTTTTTCTTTTGCAAGTTCCACCTGTTAGTGGGGGACAGTGTGAGGGGGTTGCATCAATGACCATTGACAAGGGGAAGGTTCACCATCGTAGACCCAGATTCACTATCATAGATCCTTAGACACTTTCATTCATAATGGGAGCCCTATAGTATGTATATTTATAATTTATATGTTAATTGTCTTAATATTCTTATATTATAAAGAATTTATTGTCATCATTGTAAATAATTAATTTTTAATGATTGTATGAAATACCTTATGTGATGGAGGGGGATTTGGAGGGCTTTGTATCTTTGCTCACTCAGTCAATGTTTACCGATGTTAAATCACTTCAGGTAAATTATTATTTGAATTCTTGATTATGTTATTAATTTATTATGTTATAATTAATAAAATTATAGTTTAAGTAGTACATCAATTTGACAACCATACACATATCTTTAGGTTGGACTTAGTCAGGTGCATGCTTTGTCAAGGACATATGTGCTCCTGAGTGGCGAAGGAAGGCCTGGAGAGAATTAAATGAAGTTTCCTTAATTATTGATCAATATGTATTTGAATAAATTTATATTTTATATGTACAAAGAATTTAATTAAATAGTCTATTGCATCTTTTATCTGTTTTGTTCATAAAGGATCTAGCAAATTTAGAGAGTGCATCAAAGAAGCTCCATTTTGACGATCCTCTAGTACCCTAGGATGTAGTAGTTTTTACGGATGCCGTAGGGTACATTTTTAGATGACATATGACACATTTTATAAACTATAAACTTTGATTTCATAGAAATATTTTTATGGTATGTTCCATATTTTGTATATATGCATGTAATCCTTGACATAAACTTGCATAAAATTTATATAGAATTATGTATTTTGATATATTGCATTATTATATATTGTTGTGCATGTGTATTTGTATAGTGTATGGAATCTTTTTTATTTTAATGATGTTCATTAGAACCTTGTTAATTGGTTTCTCATTCATTGGAATCTTATACATGATTTATGGGTAAGTGCATGAAGTTGTGGTACTGAAAACATGACACATAAAAGTTTTATTTGAATTTTCAAAAGTGTGTGTGTGCTATAACATTTACATGCTTTGGAAAACTCAAAAAAATTATATATGGGTAGCCAAATCTGTGACCCATTTTATTGTTTTTTGTTTTTACATTGTTTGTCCTCAATGGCATGCACATGGATTGGAAACATTGAAGAATTTTGTCACCTGCCTCCTCATTCGTAAAGATCAAGATTAGGATCACATAGTATGTTTTATACTCTTGTTTTTGCATTCTTTTATATGTTTTTGCATTGTATTGTAAGTTTTTACATTGTTTTGTAGGTTTTTTCAAAAAAAATTTAAATGTACTTATTTATTTAGATCATAATTGGTTTCTTATCAAGAAATGTGAATAATGAACTGCCAAATCCCCAACTTGATCAACAAAATAAAACTGAAAACCCTCCACAAGATCCAAATAAAAACCCTCCACAAGAAGAGCAAGAAATTTCACAACCTCCACCGATTGGAAAACCTCCTCCTGACACCCAAGACAATTCAATGAATGTAATAGAAAGAGGGGGAAATGAATTAGAAGTAGTTATTAGTAGGTTGAAAGCTTGTGGAGAAACCAATTCGATGAGAGCACAATTGGCATCCTTCCTTGAGTCCATTATGAACCATGTAGCTTTTGTTAGTGATCAATTGGATATTTGGCATGTTAAGAGGGATGAACAAAGAAGATATTATGCAAACAAACTATCATATGAAGATGTTAAAAAAAAAGGAAATAGAAAAAGGTAGCATTTTTGCATTATTTAGAAAGCCTAGAGAACAAGACACTATTAAACATACAACTAAAAGGTTCCCCATCCATTGGTGCATACATGATGTTATTAAAAATAGCTTTTGGGATAGATGGTAGATTGTATTTGATGCCCCTCCTTACAATAATCACGAGGTTCCAATGTATTTCTTAAGAAAATTGTATTATGAATTTGTCCTTTGAGAGACCCCCAATTATTTTGATATATTAGAATCTTAGGGTAGAGGTGGGGGATCATCATTTGAGAGGCCGGGGGCACATCATGACCCTAGTGTAGTTAGGACACCTTTTGTCAAGCCACAAGGTGAGCGTGGTATTATTCTTTCAGTTGTGAATGAAAATGTAGAGACCAACACTCTAGGGGCTATCAATTCTTTGATGTAGACCCTCATTCATTGTACCAGTCCATTAGTTGAGGAGGAGCCTTCTATACATCGTGGTCACATGTGCACATCATGTGGGTCCTTATGTAGATTTGGTATTCATGCTGGAGATAGTATGGATGATGGGCTAGTCATTGATGAGTTCCTGAATGATACATTTGACATTGAAACACATGTAAATTACAATTATAATAAACTAATTTGATCACATTTTGTATATATAGTGAATGACTAATTAATTAGCATGTATTAACATTGTTCAAAATTTAGGGTAAAAGTGTTGTTGGCCCTAGTACAGATTCCTTGGTCCCATTTTTTGTCCCATTGATGAGTGGAGAGGTATGTATCAATTTAATCATTTAAATTAATACATATATTTATTAAGTAATCATATGAAGGATTTACAAAAAAAAATTATGCATGTGCATCATTTCTCTGTTAGACCATCAACATTCACAAGGGACTCTAAGTCTAGGCATGATATGAGCTTTATAGAGGTACATTTGTTTCAAGTTAATTTAATTCATTTGATTATATTTGTTTCATGTTTCATGTTACATGTAAATTTTATTATATGACATACATTTTTGGACATCTGAGACTTCTCATCTTCGCCAATCCATCGATCATGAAGTTGTTGCAGTGATGGCTAGTTTAGAGCCATTAACCGAGTTATGAAAGAATTTTCTTGGTTTTATTTGTTGTTTATAATAGTTACTATCAAAAATTCTAATGTTATTTATAAGTGATTTTATTGATTGAATTTTTGTAGGGCCTTATTACACCCAATCATCTGTGAGCCTTTAAGGTGGATGTATAGAGTAACTATTTGATGGCAGTAAGAAAATAATTAATTTTGTGTGTACATATATTTGATTTCAATGTATAATAATTATTGATTCATATCTACTTTTTTTTAATATCAGCTCGAGTTAGAGAAGAGCCTAAACAAGAGGACAAGTGAGCATGTAAGGAAGACCCTATCATCCCCATTATCTCCCTCCACACAATGAATGAAGACCTCTAGGGATTTGTTTCCTTTCCCTCATGGGAAGGAGAAAATATAATTAATAGAAACACATGTATAGGCATTAGTGGATATACATGTTTTATTTTATGTTAGTGGACATATTCAATATACATTTGATGTATATATGATATTTTATATTTGATGTACATGACATATATTAGACTTATGACATTATTGGTTATCATAATATATTATATGTTTGTTCATATATGGCATTATTGGTTATCATAATATATTATATGTTCGTTCATGTATGACATTACTGGTTATCATAATATATTATATGTTTGTTCATGTATGACATTATTTTTTATCATAATATATATCTTATTTTTCTTGTTTACATTTTAATGACATTTCATTTATTTCATTTTAATGTAAATTGCATCCAAAATGATGCAGAGTGCTCACACCAAAAGCTAGTGGATTCCCAACAAGAACACTCTTAAGAAAAACTACCTTTTCCACCTTCCTAAGTGTCTTCAAAGACTCTTTCCAACTTGGTTACAATATTGAAAAAACTTCTACCCAACTTCACAAAACTACTTGATCACTTTCCCTATTCAAGACTTGAGAAGCAAGAAGGGAAAAATGAGCAAATTACAGAAATGGATCATAATCAACTTCTTGCTTCAAACTAACATCTTATACACTTCAAGGAACACCTAATAACTATATCACAATTTTTTTTCTATCATCTATTCCATCCTTCCAAGAGATTATTCAACATCCTATGAGTGAAAACAATCTTCCAACATCCTATAACTATATTTTCTTTGCAACAACATGTAATTTGTTGATTTTCAGACAACTCTTCACAAAGGGAAGTGATTATGTTTCAAACTCATGAAATGGATATTAATACAACCAAGAAGATCCTTAACATCTTCCACTAACTCCATTCAGTGATAACATGTAGCTAGAGTGGTGTTTCATTTTGACAAAGTATGAGTTTGTTGTTCCAAACAGGAAGTAATGAGACATGACAATTACTTAATGTTGTGATATTGCTATCAAGATTTAACTGTGTGGTTTTTGAGTCAAATTCATTAACCCATATTTCATGAGTAGTGATAGCAATATCACAATTTGACTTGCTGTGGAAATTATCGCCTACTTATCAATTACTCAATGATTCTGCATACAACTTTAACATCAGCAATGATTCCTTACCATATAAAAAATTTAATAATCACAAACACCTTATGCCTCCTATAAATTCATAGAGGGTATTTTCATCATTTGAAATCTATTCCAATTGATCACTAGCCGGTTTGATTGGTTACAAGGTTAATTTCAAGGTTTTCAAAAAAATTGTTAAAATTGCAAAAAAGTTGTTAGCAACTTTTATTGCAAAATGCAATTTTTGCACTAACTTTTCCTAGAACTTAACCAAGTTGTTTTTGGTAACACACAGGACCTATATAAGTTGTAATGACCATCAAAAAACTTATTGAGTCAACTTATTAACAAAAAATAAATAAAAAATAAAAAATTGTTAGGACTAAGGCAACTTGGGCTTATAGGCGACCTCAAGTTCCTTGACCTTAAAAATAAGGATTACCTTATTTCCATAAAAAAAAATGTTCAAAACAAGGTGTATGATCACCCCTTTACTTTCTATCATGAGTCTCCATCATTAGATGAGATGACATATCCCGTTGTCACAGTCAAACATTGGTGCCCTATGGCATTTAGTGACTCTTAAAGATGATTTGCTTTGGCATCTCAATGGGATTGGAGGATCTTGGGGCTTGGGTTTACCTAAGAACTCTAAGCTGATTAAATAGATAGTTTGACCCCACAAAAAATGGTGAGAGAGATTTGGCAGTTCAGAACTTTGTACTAATCAACACTACAAGTTTCAACATCACCTAAGATGGGGTCACAATTTCAAAATAGAATAAGATCTCCAAAAAGTGAGAGAGGTTATTGTAGGTCTCAACAACATGATCCTATAGCACCTAGAAATGAATCAATACCTTCCATGAGCTCCAAGATATGTCCTATCAAATATCTACCCTATGGCATTTAGTGACTCTTAGGGACATTTTGTTTCGGCATGCACAAGAATGTTCGAGCATTCAATGTGTTAGGATTAAGCCATAGAAAAAAAAAAATTACATGAAAATATAACCAATATTAGAAAATAATAGATCACATAGAAAAGAACACAACACACTAAGATTTAACATAGTTCACCCAATCCTTGAGCTATGTCCACCAAATAACAACTCTGATATTATTATGATCTAGTGATTACAAGCTGATTAAAATCCATAATCCCTTACAGCTCAATACTACCACAAGAACCAATTTTTGCATCACAACTATATAAAAATCACTAAGCCTAAGCTCTTTTATACAAGTATTTTTACCACTTTATAGTTATAATTAATAATTACATGTCGGCCAAAAATCTCAATAAAATAGGACCCAAAATCTTGAGCACCAAAGAATTTATGAAGTACGTACAGTATTTTCCTAATTAGTCACCACAATCTAACACAATGCAATGGGATGAGCTTTGGGCTAGGGTTTACTTGGCCACCTAGAGCTAAAGTAATAGACAGTTTGATCCCATGATGAACAGTGAGGGAGATTTGGTAGTTGGCAACTTTGCATTGGCCAATACTACAAGTTTCAACATCACCTGAGATAGGGTTGCAAAATAAATAAAAAATAAGATCTCCAAAAAGTGAGAGAGTTTATTTTAGGTCTCTACAACATAGTCCTATAGCACCTAGAATTGTATCCATACCTTGCACGAGTTCTGAGATATGTCCCGTCAAAGATTATTGCCCTATGACATTTAATGTTCTTAGGGACATTTGAGTTCAACATGCCCGAGAAAATTTGAGTGATCAATAGAATGGGACATGCTTTGGGGTAGGGTTTACTTAGCCACCCAAAGCTAATAGAATAGATAATTTGATCCCATGACAAATGGTGAGGGAGATTTGGTAGTTGGCAACTTTGTACTAGCCAACACTATAAGTTTCAACATCACCTGAGATGGGGTTGCAAAATCAAAATAGAATAAGATCTCCAAAAAGAGAGATAGGTTATTGTAGGTCTCTACAACAAAATCTTATAGCACCTAAAATTTCATCCATACCTTACACGAGCTCTGAGATATGCCCCATCAAAGATTGCTACCCTATGGCATTTAATGACTCTTAGGGACATCTCGGTTCAGGAAGCTTGAGAATATTTGAGCACTCAATGAGATAGGAATAGCTTTGAGCTAGGGTTTACCTGGCCACTTGAAGATAACATAATATATATTTTGATCCCATGACAAATGATGAGGGAGATTTGGCAGTTGGTAACTTTGTACTAGCCAACACTACAAGTTTTAGCATCAAGATGAAATAATATCTCCAAAAGTGAGAGATGTTATTGTAGGTCTCTACAAAATGGTCTTATAGCACCTATAATCGTATCCATACTTCACACAAGCTTTGAGATATGCTCCATCAAAGATCACTACCCTATGGCACTTAGTGACTCTTAGGGATGATTTAGTTTGGCATGCCAGAGAATGTTCAATTGATCAATGGGATGGTATGAGCTTCAAGCTAGGGTTTAACCAACCACATGGAGTTAACAAAATAGATCATTTGATTCCACAATGAATAGTGAAGGAGATTTGGCAGTTGGCAACTTTGTACTAGCCAACACTACAAGTTTCAACATCACCTATGATGGGGTCACAAAATTAAAATCAAATAAGACTTCCAAAAATTGAGAGAGGTTATCATAAGTCTCTACAACAAGGTCATATACCACCTAGAATCACATCCATACCTCACATTAGCTCTAAGATATGCCATGTCAAAGATTATTGCCCTATGCCACTTAGTGATTTCTATGAATAATTTGGTTCAACATGCCAGAGAATGTTTGAGTACTCAATGGGAGGTGATAAGCTTGGGGCTAGGTCTTACCTTGCCATTTAGAGCTAATGGAATAGAAAATTCAATCCTACAAGGAACAATGAGGGAGATTTGGTCGTTGGCAAATTCGTATTGACCAACACTACATGTTTTAGCATCACCTAAGATGAGGTCAAAAAATCAAAATGGAATACGATCTCCAAGAAGTGAGAGAGATTATTTTAGGTCTTCAAACATGGTCATATAGCACCTAGAATCACATCCATACCTCACACGAGCTCTAAGATATGCCCTATCAAAGATTGCTACCCTATGGCATTTAGTGACTCTCAAGGGCATTTTAGTTCAGCATGTCTGAGAATGTTTGAGCACTCAAAATGATAAGAAAATCTTGGGGATAATTTTTACTTGGCCACCTAGAGCTAATGGAATAGACAATTTGATGCCACAATGAATAGTGAGAGAGATATGAGCAAGATATGTATGCCTAGGCCACTTTGTGGAAGATACGAGCAAAAATTTCTAATTAGGCAAAATTGGGTCTTTTGAGTTTTCAGTCAAGATAGCCTAGGATTAGATTTTTTTAGTTGTTTTTAAATAGTTTGGAACCTTTTCGAAGTCTTAGAAGTGAAATCTAGTGATCTTTGCAAAAGTTACATGTTTTGTGAAAAATTGTAAAAGTTCTAAAAGTTTCTTAAAAAAGAAAATCAAACTGGAAACCTTCTAATATTCAAAAATATTTTTCCCATGATCATATACCCAAGCATGGATAATTAAAACTTCCCAAACTTCCATTTGCAACTATTTTGCAAAAGTTGTAAAAGTTGCTCAAGCAACTTTTTGAGCAACATTGCAACTTTTGAAAAAAATTTGCTCTTTACATATTTAGGTCAAATGGGTTCACCTAAGACTATTCAAGGACCCTACTTAGGATTACTAGGACCTACTAGGTAATAATATACCTTATTTTCCTATGGATATTGAAAGGCAATGAATAAGCAATTGGTTACCAGCTATAGATATTTCAAAGACATTGAAAACAATATATATTATTCTTTCAAGAAAAATGAAGTACCGATTCTGAAAATAAGATTGAAATGATTCCTATCAATGGCATGGCCAAGAAATAAAAAAGGATAAAAACATGAAACCAAGTGAAAATGAAAGATAAATCACCCTCTAACTCTTGGGGTTATTGGCACATGTCCCAACGCCTGTACCAGTCCATACAATGCTCTGGAACACAAAATTTTGCAAGAAAAATAGGTTATTTTATTGATTTCTTGCTAAAATAATTACATCATACCTATCATCCACCTATAATGGCTAATATAGGTTATCCCCAATTATTAAAAGGTTGGTTTGAACCAACTAGCCATTTGGGGAAGAGTTTTTGAAAGTTTAACAACTTTTTAAGAAGTTTCTCAAAAGTTGTCAAGCAAGTTTTTGAGCAACAATGAAAAAAGACCATCAAACCAAACTTCCAAAAAAAAAAAAATTCTAAACAACCCAATCTACCATTAAGTCTAGTATAGTCTAAAAAAACAATGTCAAAAATGCCTTAAAACTCAGAAACTCAATAATTTTTCCTTCAAATGTCATGCTATAGCATGTTGATCGTAGGAAATGATATTAACTTCTCTCATTTTGGGGTTTGGAAAGTATTTATATCTCCTCCTAGGTATTTCTCCTTCATCCTTATGGTTCCCATCAACCTCCAATTTTTAAAAGGCAAATCCACAATTTCTTGCAAAATTGCAATATAACAACTTTTGCAAATTTTCTTGCTTGCTCTTCTTAACACATCTAACTTGTTATTTAGGCTATCCCTTAGAAATTCCATGCCAGGGACCCTTCCCTAAACTAATGAATCATCCATTAGGTTACTCATTTCTCTATGTCAAGGTATGCCTTGATTTTTAGGCCAAAATAGTGACTCTTCTAAGGACATTAAACAATATCTAATATCCTAACTACCACACTTAGGTCCAATGACCCTTATTCTACTTACAAGGCTCACTTGGAGCATAACACAAAAAAAATGAAAAGGTGAGGATCTTATGATTCAAGGTGCCCCTACACCTCTCTCTCTCTCTCTCTCTCTCTCTCTCCCTCTCTCCCTATTGAATCTAATGAACCAATTAGATCTTCTCTACATTTGAATTTCTCAAGTATTTCCTTGTGGTCTAACTCAAAAAATTTCCAAGGAGTCTTATTATGTGGTTTTCCACCATATTTTACCAAGTGGACATTTAATGTGACAGCAAGGTTTGAATAATGAGGAATCTTCCTCTTTTTTTTCCAATCCTTGAATAAACAAAAGTTAGGGTTCTTCATAGAATATTTTCTAAGTCATGTGCTAATTAAAACATCCACTACACCAATATGTTACTCTAAACCTTCACCATCTATAATTGAGTGATCTAATTTTTGTTTGGCTTGGACACAATGACAAAAATAATAATCTATCCCTTCTTCATTGTCTACAGGTGCAATAATAGCAAAAACATGGCCTAAAGTTATGTATTAAAATTACAATGATATATATATATATATATATATATATATATATATATATATATATATATATATATATATATATATATATATATATATATATATATCATTGTAATTTTAATACGTATATAAAACTAACTGGGTTACACTAGATCAGAAAAGTGGTCAAAGTCAATGGATGAATCCATCTCTACCATTTCTAGTGCTTGTGGGGGATGATAGGTGTCAATTGTGTTCAAAACTCATATATCTCATTTGTCCACCTATGTAGTCAACTCACACTCATCCCAACTTTCCTCTACACATGATGGACAATAGCATTGCATTTTTTATGTGTGGATACTCCATGAACCTACATCAGAGCTTCTAAAAGAGTGCAACTTGATCCTATTAGTGTACAAATTCCTCATATGGTGAAATGTTAGTATTATCTATCAACCAAAAAAATCTATGAACCGTAGACTCACCTTCCTTATCTAGACCCATTGTAGTGTTACACCATTGGACGATGGATTTTGTATCTATCAATATTGCTTCATCTTTTTACTTTAGTTCTTCATGAGCTAAGGCTCTTTTGATGCATGTGCTTGCACCATTGTGCTCTCCCTTTCCATTACCAACCTTTGTGAAATTTCACACATATTGAATTCTAGACAACTTGTGCATCCCGCTCAACCAATAGAACATCCATGCATTCTTGAATTGAGATGCAAAATTATCTAACCAAATAATGTGTTGATGACATGGTATGCCCTTGTTAGCCAAATCTCCATAAAATAGTTGAAAATAACCATGTACAAAGTCTATAGAATTTGATGGATCATCACTGATGTAAAAATGGTATTCCGTCAAAATCTTCCTATCATCCTTTGTACTTGTAGGTGAATGGATGAATGTTATGTGAATAAATATGGAAACATGTTAAGAATTATAACACTTTTCTTGCACCTCATTTTTTGGTTGTAGTGTGTAGTCCTCTATGAAGTATACAACTGAAACAATAGCATCCAGTGAAACATATCCTTGCACAATTGGAATTGCAAATCCATCCATCGAGCTCTATGTGTGTGCCTTGCATACTCATAAATAATCTTTTCACAAAAAATCTTCATGAACTCATTCATTAGAATCTTTTCAATGACTAAATCACATCTTTTACCCTATTTCCCATCTTTTAGAGCATATGTCAATGTTTTATATTTTCTCTAATCTACAATTTTATTTCCAATTGCATGTGTACTATCCATATGTTTACAAGTTGATAAAAGTTGCAGAGAACCACAAAATAAGCATGTATCATCCAAACATGATGTCTTGTAAAATTGTTGGTTGTCCCTTATTTCACATAAAATGTTGGATATGAATTCCCTTGAAGATCTAGGTGGCTCATTCATGTCACAATTATGTAAAACAAACTTAGAATGCAGAAACACATATATGCCTAAAAACATCAAAATGGTTAGAAAATTCAATATGTGATTTATCTTCACATAAAAAGGTTTACCGATCCTAAAAAAAATTTGACTGATTCGAATTTGACGATACATACCAATAATTTTTGCAATTTTTTTTGTCTAAGTTGAGTCCAAAAAATGTTTTGCATGTAGGTCATGATTTTGACTACCAGTCCTCCTTCTTACAACATCCCTTTGATTAGGGAAAACATGTGTGTTATTTGTCCAAAAATCTTTGATCAATGATTTCAAAGCTTCACTAATTTCTTTATCCTTTCATGGTAATCTACGAAAAAATGTCCATAACTCATTTTTTGTTGAATCTTCTAATCTCTCACACCTTAGCATGGCTCTCCTTAGAGTGCCTCTACCAATTTTTAATATTTTTTTTGTCTTTCTCATGAGTCGAGCTTTCTTCATTTAGATACTTACTATTGTAAATGTAAGTACTCATCTTGTAATATTACTATCTTTGGTGCATGATTTAGAATCCACTTTTTCATAAGCACTCATTAGATTCTTTATAATGTTTTTTTCATTTGAATTGTCCATCATTATTATCACAAAAATCTTCATGATAGGCCTAAATTTCAAATTCTTCATCATTTCAATAAATAATTGGAATTGATCTATAATATTTAATTCTTCAAATAATAATCTCCACATATGGTTAACTTTTTTTTGACAAGTACACTTGCTAATCTTGTTAGGAATTGATTTCAAAATATTAGTATCAATATTAATCAAATATTTTGGTCTTCTAAAATGAATTCAAAAAGGTATTATAATCTCTTCCATTCCCTCAACATTTTGAACATCAACATAAGGTTGATTACTTTGCATACCTTGAACCAAAGATGACGTTCATTGGCAATAAGATAAAAAAGATGGAATATCACCTACTTGATATGTTGATGTTGTGCCTTCAACATGACATGATGGAGTGTGTACATTGTCGAATCTAAAAATTAGCATCTCTTCAACATGAGATAATGATATGAATCCAACATTGGAAAATGGTGTAGCTTCACAATTCAATTTTCTTCTTGAGGATAATAGTCTCATTCGTTCTCCTTGTCTTTCCAATTGTTCATCTTTGTTTCTTTGTATCGGTGGTTCTTGTTCCTCTTCAAAAGACAATTCTTCGTTATTGCTTTGTAATTTTCCTTTTTCATGTAGTTGTTTCATTTTAGCTCTTTTAATTGCCAAATCTCTCTCCCTCTCTTTCATTGTTTGAGTTTTTGGTTTCTTCCTTGGCATGGTGATGATTTCTGTATGTCAAATTATTATTATTCAAATATCTAAATTACTTACAATTTGTAAATTATAGATCATTCAAATACATATACAAATTATAATTATTTCAATGAATACACAATATATATTAAACAACTTGTCAAATTTCTAGCCATTTCAAAATCAATTCATTCAAACATACAAATTTCAATGAATTCACTATATATTAAACAACATGTCAAATTATAATCAAATTTGTCTCTATATAATAACAAAGAATATTTAAAAAGGACTGCACTAACCTTTTCTATAGAAATAATATTCAAAAAGCCTTGAAATAATGTATCCTATGATTGAATATGGTGTTTTTTAGCATCAAATAGAATGAAAGAATGTTCAAAAAACCTTCAAAGAGTGTTTGCTAACTTCCAACAGCTTAAAACCCATGTTTTCTGTCAGAACAACATAATACACAATAGACAAAAAGAAGAATATGGATCAGTAGGGTCCCAAACTTTCATTATGACTATTTTTCGGTGTTTTCATATATAGTACTTATGCACTATAGTGCGTACACACTATATGAAAAATAATCTCTCCCTATCCCACAATCCCCCATCCCCTACTCTCTCTCTTAGGCTACTCTCTCACTCTCATTCTCTCTCCTCTCCCATCCCCTACTCTCTCTTGCTCTCTCTCCTCTCCCATCCCTTACTCTCTCTCTCTCTCTCTCATGCTACTCTCTCCATCTCTCTCCCTCTCCCACTCTCTCTCTCCCACCACCTCCTCTCTCTCACTCTCTCTCCCATCCCCTACTCTCTCTCTCTCTCTTGCTCTCCCTCTCCCACTACCTACTCTCTCTCTCACTCTCTCTTTTTCATCCTTTAATTTCTCTCATTTTCCCACCCCTACTCTCTCTCAATCTCTCTCTCTCCCATCCCCTACTCTCTCTCTCTATCTATCTCCCTCTCTTGCTCCCTCTCTCTCTCTCTCTCTTGCATACCCTACTCTCTCTCTCTCTCCCTCTCCCTCTCCCATTGCCTACTCTCTCTCACTCTCTCTCCCATCCCCTACTCTCTCTCTCTCTCTCTCTCTCTCTCTCCCTCTCCCACCACCTACTCTCTCTCTCACTCTCTATCTCATCCCCTACTCTCTCTCTGTCTCTCTATCCCACCCCCTACTCTCTCTCAATCTCTCTCTCATCCCCTACTCTCTCTCCCTCTCTCTCTCTCTCTCTCTCTCACACACACACACACACACACACACACACACACACACACACACTTGCACTCTCTCTCTCTCTCCCATCTCCCATCCCCTACTTTCTCTCTCACAAAAACACACTCCCATTCCCCCTCTCTCTCTCTCTCCCTCTCCAACTCCCTCTCTCACTACCTACTCTCTCTCTCATTGTCTAGACCTATCCCATCCCCTAATATCTCTCTCTCTTAGGTTACTCTCTCTTACTCTCTCTACTCTCCCACCCCCTACTCTCTCTCTTGTTCTCGCTCTCCTCTCTCATCCCCTACTCTCTCTCACTCTATGTCTCCTCTCCCATCCCCTACTCTCTCTCTCTCTCGGGCTACTCTCTCTATCTATCTCCCTCTCCCACTACTTATTCTCTCTCTCACTCTCTCAATCCCTTCCCCTACTCTATCTTGTGTTTTCCCTCTCCCACTCCATCTCCCACTCCCTCTCCCACAACCTACTCTCTCTCACTCACTCTCCCTCTCCCACTCCCTCTCCCATCTCCTACTCTCTCTCACTCTCTCTCTCCCATCCCCTACTCTCTCTCACTCCCACTCTCTCCCTCTCTACTCTCTCTCTCATCCCCTACTCTCACTCTCTCTCCCATCTCGTGCTCTCTCTGCCACCCCTACTCTCTCTCACACTCTCTCTCCCATCCCTTACTCTCTCTCTCTCTCTCTCACACACACACACACACCCATTCCCCTCTCTCTTGCTCCCTCTCCCACTCCCTCTCCCACTACCTACACTCTCTCTCACTCTCTCTCACTTTCTCTCCTCTCCCATCCCCTACTCTATCTCGCTCTCTCTCCTCTCCCATGCCCTACTCTCTCTCATGCTACTCTCTCTATCTACCTCCCTCTCCCACTCCCTATCCCACTGCCTAATCTCTCTCTCACTCTCTCACTCCCATCCCCTACTCTCTCTTGGTCTTCCTCTCCCACTCCCTCTCCCACTACCTTCTCTCTCTCTCTCTCACTCTCTCCCCCATCCCCTACTCTCTCACTCTCTCTCTCATTCCCACTCTCTCTCCCATCCCCTACTCTCACTCTCTCTCTACCATCCTATACTCTCTCTAACACTTGCTCCTCTCTCTCACACTCTCTCCCATTCCCTACTCTCTATTACACACACTCCCATCCCCCCTCTCTCCCTCTCCCACTCCCTCTACCACTACCTACTCTCTCTCTCTCACTCTCTCCCCCATCCCCTATTCTCTCTCTCACACTCTCTCCCCCATCCCCTAATCTCTCTCTCTCTTACACACACTCCTATCCACCTGTCTCTCTCACTCTCCCTCTCTCCCTCTCCCACTCCCTCTCCCACCACCTACTCTTTCTCACACTATATCCCCTAATCTCTCTCTCTTGGGCTACTCTCTCTTCCCTCTCCCATCCCCTACTCTATCTCACTCTCTCTCATTCTTCCTCTCCCACTCCCTCTCCCACTGCCTACTCTCTCTCTCTCATTGTCTGGACCTCTCCTATGCCCTAATATCTCTTTGAGGCTATTCTCTCTTGCTCTCTCTCTTATCTCCCATCCCCTACTCTCCCTCTTACTCTCTCTCCTCTCCCATCCCCTACTTTCTATCATTCTCTCTCCTCTCCTATCCCCTACTCTATCTATCTCCCTCTCACACTCCCTCTCCCATTTCTTACTCTCTTTCACTCTCTCTCCCATCCCCTACTCTCTCTCTCCTGCTCTCCCTTTTCCACTCCCTTTCCCACTACCTACTCCCTCACTCTCTCTCCCATACCCTACTCTCTCTCTCTCTCGCTCTCCCTCTCCCTCTCATTGTCTATTATCTCTCTCACTCACTCTCCCTCTCCCACTCCCTCTCCCACTACCTACTCTCTCTCTCCCATCCCCTATTATATCTCTCACTCACTCTCTCCCTCTCTACTCTCTCTCTCTCATCCCCTACTCTCACTCTCTCTCCCATCCCATACTCTCTCTCTCTACCACCTGTACTCTCTCTCACACACACACACTCTCTCCCATCCTCTACTCTCTCTCAGGCTACTCTCTCTCTCCCCTCTTCCATCCCCTACTCTCTCTTTCACATACACACATTCCCATCCCCCCTCTCTCTTTCCTCTCACATCCCCTAATATCTCTCACACTCCCATCCCCTTCTCTCTTTCTCTCCCTCTCCCACTCCCTCTCCCACCACCTACTCTCTCTCTCACTCTCTCTCTCCCTCTCTACTCTCTCTCACATCCCCTACTCTCTCTCTACCATCCCATACTCTCTCTCTCACACTTCCTCTCTCTCCCATCCTCTACGCTCTTGCTCTCTCTCCCCTCTCCCATCCGCTACTTTCTCTCTCTCACAGACACTCACTCCCATCCACCCTCTCCTCTCTCTCTCATTCTCACTCTCCCACTCCCTCTCCCACCACCTACTCTCTCTCACTCTCTCTCCCCCATCCCATAATCTATCTCATTTTTCCACCCCCTACACTCTCTCTAATCCCCTACTCTCTCTCTCTCACCACCTACTCTCTCTGTCACTCTCTCTCCCATCCTCTCTCTCTCTTGGTCTCCCTCACAAAATCCCTCTCCCATTCCCTACTCTCTTTCTCTCTCACATTGCCTACTTTCTCTCTCTCACTCTCTCTCCCATCCCCTACTCTCTATCTCTCTCCCATCCCCCCCTCTCTCTCTCCCTCTCCCACTCCCTCTCCCATTTCCTACTCTCTCTCTCTCTCTCTCTCTCTCTCTCTCTCTCCCTACTTTCTTTCACTCTTTCTCCCCCTCTCTACTCTCTCTCTCCCATCCCCTACTCTCACTCTCTCTCTCACATCCCCTACTCTCTCCTTACCACCCCCTACTCTCTCTCTCTCTCACTATCTCTCCCTCATCCCCTACTCTCTCTCTCTCTCTCTCACTCCCATCCCTCTCTCTAGACTAGGTGAGCCCACAATAGTGGGTTACACTTTTTTGCCTAAACTAACACTAAACTTTGAATTTTCAAGAAAATGTTCACTTTCAAATGCAAATTCCTATTTAAAGGTTAGGAATTTGAAGATGAAGTAAACTAGAGTCTTTTAGGATTTTGTTTCTAGATTCTAAATATATTTTTTAAATTTTTTTTAAATTGAATTTATTGAATTATTTTTTCTCCTACAAAAATTTGTATGATATCAAAAACCTAATTTTTAAAGAGTGACACTATTTTTGACACACATAACTTTTTTTATACAATAGATATCAATGTGATTATTTTGAATTCAGTTTGTTAACATCCATACCTAAACTGTAGAGTTGGTCTTGTATCTTTATCATTAGCATTTCATATTTTATTGTAGTTTAAAGTTAGCATAACACTAATTTAGACATACGTGGCTTTTGACACATGTAACTTATTATATATTTACCCAATTTCTAAAAGAAAAAATTGATTGAAAGGTGACTCAAATACAAAGACCATACTTATTTTTTTAAATTTTTATTTTTATATTTACTATTTTTCATGAGTGTCGAATATCTCAATTTATTTTTTATAATAAACCTATATTCAATTCATGTTAAAAAATATATACCTAAAAAATTTGAAAAGCACCAAATTCATAGTCATTAGAAATCTAGTTCAGAGTATTTCAATCATGTAAAATTTTAGGTCTTCAGTGCTAGATTTGAACCTGGTAATTCAGCTCCAAAGAAAGGAAATCATTGAAAAAACTTCAAACTATTCATGTAGGCTTCTATCTAGCTAGTTTTGATAGAAACTTAGTTTCTATCGAAACTTTTTTGTAAACTTTCGATAGAAACTAAATGCCTTAGTTTCTATCGAAACAATCTGCAGTTTACATGAGCAATTAGCAAGCCACTTTCATAGTTTTGATTGAAACTTTGAAAATGGGAACATGCCTACTCCGCCCATAGGGGTGTTTCTGTAGTCGGCTCCTAGGGGTTTTTCCCTAGTTGGCTAATAAGGAGGTTTTTTTAAAGAAATTTTTTTGTATATAAATATGAGTTTCAGTTTTTACAATTTGCATTTATGTGAAATCAAGTTATTAGCTTTTGAATTGGGAAGAAAGAAATATTTGACAAACTTCAACCTATTTTTAGATTTTGGAGGAAGAATTTATGACATGGGCAATAAAGATAAAAGAGCAAGTAAATATGCACGAAGAAGAACTAAGGAACAAGAAGATGAAAATCATTGAAAAATGCTAGCAAGATACTATCTTAGATCAGGTACACATGCACAATCTTTTTTCCAATGTATTTAATTAGTTTATTTAGTTAAGATTAGGGTTTAAATCCAATTAGGAATATGATATTTATCTTAAATTAGCATTACTAGATTAACTTAATATTAAGAGTTTATTTGAAATTATGTTCATATTTAGGCCATTAGGGTTTATTCAATCATGTCCATATTTAGTCCTTAGGGTAAATATTACATTATGAATAAATTCAAATTATGAATTTATTTATAATGGCAATTACCTTGTTTATTCAATTATGTTACTAATTTATAGTCCATTAAGGTTTATTAGATTATGATTAAATTTAAATAAATGAATTTATTTAGGACATAATCAACCAAGACAACCTAACAACATTGGAGAAGGTTCATCCCAAGTTCAAACAAGTACATGTGAATCTCTTGCAAGTATATAATATAGATCTCTCTAGATTTCTAGGTCTCTATCAAACTTTATAGCTTTAATTTTTAAATTTAGTGAACGCTGTTTCCCCTTATAAACTTACTTGATTTTATTTGTTATATTGTGCATGCGCAACTCTAGTAGATGATGAAAATGTTGTACATGAGGAAATTAAAGATGAAGCAATGGATATTGAAGAAGGACCATATGAAGGTTAGATAATTTAATAAAGTACATAATATTTCACTCAAGTTACCCTAAAGAGATTGTATCTTAAGACTTTGTTTCATTTTTTCTTGTGCAGCCCGAGATCAAACAACAAATGAGAATGTTAATTTAGCTCAAAGATTGAAGAGAAAAATTAATCATAGAAACATAGATCATTTAATTGAAATGTATGTGGAAAATTTGAGAGAATATGCTAATCAACCTACACATACTACGAAGAGGAAATTGAATAAAAAGTCTAAAGACATAATTGCACAATTTGAGAATCTATCAATAGTGGAGAAAACTCAACTATTATCAATTTCACCTTTCATAAAGATGAATTAAAAGAGCCACTGAGACTATTGGGTATAGATACAAGTATTAAAAAGAGGAGGACTTCTAAACTAGAAAAATATATTGTTGAAAGTGTTAAGGAAGGGTTACATTCCATTGGGAAAAAAAATAGATCTACAAATAAATCCATTGCACGAAGAGTGATAGTGACATCTATTTTAAATAAGAAAACATCCCAAAATAAATAGATCTCTTCATTATCATCTCATTTCAGTTATAGTTGGAAGACAATACTACATTATTTGAAAAGGAGAAACAATTTGAATGATAGTATATTAGAAGGTGATTGGGCACTAATGTGTAGAGCTCCTCAATCTGACAGGATTGGGGAAATAGTTAAGAACTTAGTTATTCAATATTGGATTGATAATACTCATCCTTCATCAAATGGAAGAGATATCATTAAGCAAAGGATTGGACCTAAGGAATATATTCAACACGCAAAACATTGGTTGGATGTCACTCAACATGAATTGTATCTCTCATTTTGTAATTTAAATCCTAACTTAAAGATTGGACAAACAATGTTTGAAAGATTGAAGCCCTATTTTGTGAAGATAAATAAATCTTTTGAAACATGTTGTTGTCAATATCATGTTGAATTTGATCTATACTATGAAGGGTTTTGAAAGATGATAGAAGAAAGTGGTGGAACTTCTCTAAATATTTTCCTAAACGATCGAGTCAATTCATAACATCAATCTTATGTGACAAACCAAATGATTGTGGAATAGGTGAAATAGATTGCATAAGAGGAACTTGTGAAACATGTGGTAACTTGACTAATTTTCCCTTGAGAGAAGAAGATACTAATATGACAAGGATGGTAAAATGTAAGAGATATAAGTACATAAAGTCAGAAACAAAAGCTGGAAAAGAATCAACAAGGTTAGAATATGTAAAGGATGAGATATCGGCTAGAGAATTTATGTCAAATTTTTGTAAATTGATTCAACCATATATACACCATGTATTTTTTGCTAAGTGGCAAGCAAAATAATTTCAAACACTAAGAGAAAATTTCCCACTTGGAACAATTCTATCTGTTGTTGACTTTGCAGAGAATTACTCTTTTGTATCTCAAAAACAACTTCAAGCAGAATACTACTATACAGAGCAGGTTACTATTATGGTTTAAGTGTCTTATTGACATGAACAAATTGATCTGGATGGTTTGGAAAGTATAGATCAAGCACGAGTCATTAAAAAAGAGTATCACTTTTACATTAATGATGACAAAGAACATGACACACATTTTGTGGAACATTGTTTTAAGACATTTTTTGAATATTTGAAAAAAAAAATTAAAATAGAAAAACATTTTGTATGGTCAGATGGATGTGCAACACAATTTAAATTAGCTAGAACATTTTATGCATTATGTAGATATCATCGATACCTTAATATACCACACATTTGGAATTTTTTTTAGAGTGGACATGGAAAGGGTGAGCATGATGGTGCAGGAGCTTGTATCAAATGTGCTTTAAGAAAGTATCAAATGGACTATAAATGATATCACATTAATAATGCTCATGATGTGGTTGAGTGGTGCAAAACATATTTTTCAGTGCCAACAAATATAGATAACACATCATCACAAGCATATCGAGTCATACCATTTAGAGTGTTTTGGGAGGTATCAGGTATATATAAATTAATTTGTTCATATTTTTAAATTGAATCTTAAATTTATATTTAATATGTTACCTTAGATGATCTCTAACTAAATTATGGACCTTGTGTACATTTAGGTGTTGATATAAGATCAATGCATGCATTTAAGAGGGTAGAGAAGACATGATTTTTGCATTCAGTTATGAGTACAAATAGTAATGTGTGGTCATTGTACTCAAGAGAATACTCATGTTTTTTCCTAATTGTATTGATGAAGACTATGATGGTTGCATTACTCAAGAACATGGATATGTGGGTGAATGGACTTTGGTGCCACTAGATGTTATTAATACGAATGAGTTTGAGGATGAAAACTATGATGATATTCCATTGATTTCTAGTGATTATAACCATATTTTAGGATTGATCAAAGTTGGTATGTATGAACTATATATATACTTGGATCATGCACATGTATACATTTTTCATAATTTTGGTTAATTTTTATTATATATATGTACTTATGTACATGACGTGTATCCAAAATTTTGACATATATAAGCTTGTGTAGGAAATGTTTTTGCAATCATGGCAGAATCAAAAAATGTAGAAGGTGTTAGCTATTATTTATTACGTTGCACCATGGAAAGAGAGAAGCTAACAAAGACTAAAATAAGTGATGAAATTATTTTTCCCATAGGTTAGTATATAGTTGAATTATGTATGTATGTATGTCAAGTATCTATGTTTTTAATGAATTCAAATTCTTTGACTTAAATTCAAGATTGATGTATTTTTTAAATGTGTATATGTGTAGGTTCTATTTTTGTACAAGGAACATATTTGAAGCAAATAAAAGTACTTAAAAATGGGATTCATTTCACTGATTATCAACCTAACAATAAGGTATATCAATATAGTAACCATGTTGTTGTCACTAGTCTAACTCTTCATCCAGTCAAAGGACCTGGAATATGTAAGTTGAGGCTCCATATTGATGATCATGAGAAAATATTAAATGTTATCCAAGAATGAATTGATCCACTTGATATGAGATAGAAACAACTCCTAATTTGAATTGTAATTCAAGAACAATTTGAATTTTTGTTCAAACTATTTGAAATTTGGTTGAACAATCATTTGATCAATTTGAAATTTAGTGGAATAACTAATTTTCTAAATTGAACTTTTACTCTTTCATTTTTAACTCGATGTCTTAATTCAAATTGTCATAAAGTAACTAATTATAGAAATTATGAACTTATGTGTATGTGTGTACACTAATCACCTGACATGTGCACCTTAAGAGAAAGAAATTTGAACACCACTTGTCTTAAGGGGATGAAATTAGGAGTCCATAAAATTAATTATATTGAGCTTTCTATTTCACTTAACTTGTCAATTTTAGGACACATGTATGCTTTAAATTTTAGGACATGTGAGCTTTCAAGTTCAAATTGCAATTTGTTTAACTAAATTTTGAACATGTACATGTTTTAAGTTGGACTTGAATTGAACATTGGGCTTAAGGGCTCGATAAAATTATAGAATATGTGTACAAATTAAAATTTCACTATGATTAAAATTTGAAATGTAACTCAAGAACAATTTGAAATTTGGTTCAAACTATTTCAAATTTGGTTGAACAATTATTTGATCAATTTGAAATTTGGTGGAATAACTAATTTTCTAAATTGAACTTTTACTCTTTCATTTTTAACTCAATGTCTTCAATTCATTTAACTTTCTATTATATTGAACTTTCTATTTCATTTAACTTATCAATTTTAGAACACATGTACACTTTCAATTTAACTAATTAGGACATGTGCTTTCAATTTTAGGACATGTGAGATTTTGATTTAACTAATTACTTGACATGTGAGCTTTCAAGTTAAAATTGAAATTTGTTTAACTAAATTTTGAACATGTACATGTTTTAAGTTGGACTTGAATTTTAGAACATTGGGCTTAAGGGGATAAAATTCTAGGATATGTGTACAAATAAAAGGGATGAGTTCTATAGATTTACTCAAGTTAGGAATTATGTAAAACTAATTACCTGATACTTGAACATTTAATACATGATATATTACCAAACATTTAAATTACATGAACTATATATATATATATATATATATATATATTACATGTGTACATATCTAAATAAATTACTTACATATCTTAGATAAAAACAATTTATAATATACTAGATCTAGACCTATAATGTACCTTAGATTCCACAACATAATGTAACATTTATCAATAATATCAAGAACAAATAACAAAAACATGTATCTATCTAGAGATCTATCAGAAGATAATATCAAATATAAATAGTATGCACACATGTAGACATGTAGATCTAGGTACATCTATATCAAATCAAATATAAATATAACATGCATCATGTGTGTATATAAAGTGTCTATCTAATACATGAATGTCTCTTTGGATGAAAGTCTAGAAAAAATCATCTAGATTAAAAAAACTATAGATCATCAGGTGCATGACTATCATCGCCATGCCTCCTCACAACATGGTCTAAAGACTGACTAGTATCAAGGTGCTCACTAGGATGTGCTGACCCTTATATATAAATTCAAGAGAAAGTGATATCAATACATACATACATTTAATCAAGAGAAAGTGATATTGAAATACATGTACACATAATAAAAACATAAATAAACATTACATGTCCACTACAGACATCATCCAATGAGTCTCGACGATGTACATGATCTGGCATCAAAGCTAGAGTAAAAAGAAGCATGTCCCCCTACATTGTACATGTGCACGTGAAACACATCAAATTAAAATTTCTCTACATGATTACATTTGAATCTACGTGCATGATATACATACATGTGCACACATGCCCATGTCTAAATTAAAAATTATCTTCAAATGATTGAAATTTTAACTTGAACAAATTTTTTTTACCTATGTAGATGGTGGCATCTAATAATACTCGGATTGCCTACCATCAATCTTGTCCACTAATGCATCCAGATTTTGTTGTATCACATCAAAGTCAATCTCTACATCTTTGTGGGCCCCATGGCTAGTGACTGGAACATGTCCTAATAATGATGAGCCAAGTGGAATATGTAGATGAGATGGCATAGAAGTAGAATCATCACGTGTCAACAAGTCCATCCATTCTGTGGTTGACAAGCTCAAATCAACATCATTGAGGCCCACATTTGAACTCTGAACTTGCACTGTAACACTAGCTAAAGGGTCTGTGGTATGTATATGTCTCTCTAGAGCAAAAGAGTGGTCAGTAGGTGGATCATCATATGCTCTACCACCATGACCACTACCTAATTGATGAGATGAATATGGATAAGGATGTGTCCTAGTACTACCATGGACACAACCTCGAACATCTGATATGGGTATGCCAAGAGGCTTTGGTACAAATCTATATGTATCTAATAGATCCTCAACCAGACCAATCATAGTATCTCATGCCAACACTCCAGCGAAACCCTCTAAGCTAGCAACTGAAGGGATGCCTACTGCACTGTACAAGTCACCTAAAGATGAAGCATAAGATGATGATCTAGAATGTTGATGAGACATCAAATACTAACCAATCTCATCACTCAAAATAGATCTAACAGCTACTGCAATCTCTCCAACTCCCTAAATAAGCCCATGTAACTGAGTGCTATGCATGGCCTCATCAGTAGATGGACCTAACACAGGGGAAATAGCAGGTGCCCTCTCTCCAAAAATTGATCTATGTGCTAGTAGGGGACAACCTAGCTACCTATCAGCTAGTCTACCACGCCCCTATCCTAAATGTCCTAGTAAATTTGTGTAGTTCACCACCCTATGTAAGTGAATCTTTGCATAAAGTTTTCGAGCAAAATAGAGTAGAATTTGATCATTATTTGGATAATGACCATGGGCAACAAGGAAGCGTGGGTATATAAATTCAGCCATCTGTGGATTTGTACACTTAAGGGGAGAATAACCCTTCACATACTTTTGTGAAAGATAATGAGGGAAACATTCCCTCTTTAGGACATCTTTGGGTACCAAGCCCTGCACCTCCTAGAGTGAAAGACCAGAGGAGACCTCTCATCTCTTACTATCAAGGAGAGTCTATATAGTTTATGTAGAATATGGGGCAGCACCATGAATCTCATCTTGAATAAATGTTAGGCTACATAAGATACTCTGACATAATACCACTATAGACACTAGAGCATGTGCCACTAGTCAAGGATTCCTAAAGTCTATGAATCTCCTAGTTAGTGTGATCATAGAGTTCTTGAGGTGGGATAGGTAGCTGATCATGGAGGACATGATGCTGCTCAGGGGGGATAGGCTACTGCTCGGGGCCCAGGATAGGCTGCTCAAGCCTGGGTATAGGTTGCTCGAGGGGGACAAGCTTCTCAGGGGGATAGAAGGCTGTTGATCAACCATGTCAATGTATGTAGGTGCATGTATAATGTGTAAACCTAAAAATTTAAATTAAAATGTATGACATTTAATAAACTTGAAATTTATATTAACATATGTATGTACAATTTGACCAAAGTAAAAAACTTGTATCTAAATTGTTTTAATAAAATTAAACATGTGGACATGTGTACATATATATCGAAGTCCTGAAAGATAAATGAAAAAATACCTTAAAAAAACTAAATTTTAAAACACACATGTTGTTATATATAATGTTTGTAACTCAAGGACCTTTTAAGAACTACATGTGTGCAAGTTATATTTCTATCTAAGTTAGATTGATTTTTCAAAGGTTTTAGACATATGTGTGCACATAAACTTGTCAAGTGTAATTTAGGTCCACGAAGTAAATATGTGCATATATATGTATATATAGATATATGCGTATATGTATGTGATATGTATATTTGCACATATATCTGTCATGTGTGTGTATATATGTGCATATGTGTGCATATATACACACACACGTGCACATGATATGTGATAATATATATATCATGACACATATGCATATATAGATCTATATATATATATATATATATACATGTACATATATATATATGTACATGTACATATATATATATATATATGTACATGTACATATATATATATATATGTACATATATATATATATATATATATATATGTACATATATATATATATATGTATGTTTATGTACATATATATGTACATATACATATATATATACATGTATATATATATATATATGTATATATATGTATATGTACATATATATATATATATATATGTACATATAGATATATATATATATATGTACATATATATATATATATATGTACATATACATATATATATATATATATGTACATATACATATATATACATATATATATATATATATGTACATATATCTATATGTATATATATGTATATGTACATATATATATATATGTATATATGTACATATGTACATATATGTATATGTACATATGTACATATACATATATGTATATATGTACATATATACATATATGTATATATATACATATATACATATGTACATATACATATATGTACATATGTACATACACATATATGTATATATATACATATATATACATACATATATATATACATATACACACATGCACACACACACTCTAGTATAAAGTTTAGATTTAGGGTTTTGCATTGAGGCTAAATGGTGTGGTTGTTTAAATCATGGTTAGCAAATTAGAGTTAAAAGTTGGAATAAAAATATAGTTAGGTTTGGGGATGGCTAGTGTAAGTGTTACTACTAATATTAAGCTTTAGGGTCAAGGTCAGGTTTAACATCATGATTAAGGTTTGGGTTAGGTTAAATTTTATTAGTGATATAGTTAGGTTTAGAATTATTCTTAGGTTAGAGAAATACTTTTCTTAGGATTATTGTTAGCGTAACTTTGGTTATGATTAAGATTGTAGTTAAGGTCAAGGTTTATGTTCAAGGCTATAATAAAGGCTAGTGTTAGGATTCATATAATGTACCATGTAGGGTTAGAGTTATGGTTTTGATTAGGGATAGGGTTATGATTAGTGTTTATATTATCTCTTAGTTAGGGAGAGAATTAGAATCTGGTTGGGTTGAGGTTTAGATATAGTTTGAAAATATTATTTGAGGTTAAGGTTAGGGTTTACATCATGGTTGGTCACGAATAGGGTTTGGTTTAAAATGACATACCTAAGTTTTATGTTTGGGTTATGGCTAGACTCAACATTAGGCTTTATGGTTGAGGTTTTACATCACATGGTAAGGGTTTGGATTAGTGATATATAGTTAATTTTAGCATCATCTTAGGTTAGAGAAATAATTATATTGGGGTTTTAAAAAATTAGGGTTAGCATTTCAGTTATGATTAAAATTGGATTAAAGCTTATAGTTGAAGTTAGAATTAGTATTAGAGATTTTTTTAAAGGTCATGGAACTATGTCTAATTTTAGAGTTTAGATTAGGTAAAATAGTTAGAGTGTACTTAAATAAACTTTATTAAAAGATAATATTATATATTTAGATGTAATATGGATGAAAAATATCTTTAAAAAGTATCTTATTTGTGCATTAAGAGATCCACAATGACATTAGAGGCTTAACCAAGAACAATAAAATAAAATATACAAAGAAACATATATTTAAATACTAAAAAGACATAAATTTTAACTAAAACAACATAGGAAGGAAAAAACAAGTGTTTCATACCTTTTTTGGATGGTTGATGAGGCAGATGCCAATCTCTCTTTGAGTTTCAATCAAAATAATTAGAATAAAATTGGCTACAACCCTATTTTTTTGCACGAATTAGGGTTTCAATTGAAACTTTTGTCAAGTTTCGATCGAAACTTAGAAACCTGCTTGCGAACCCGCATTTCCATGTTTCAATTGAAATTTTTATGTTAGCTTCGATCAAAACTATTGTACTAAGTGAGTTTTGATCAAAAGTAGCATTCGATCGAAACTAGAGTTTCTCGATCAAAATTTTTAATGTTAGTTTCTATCAAAACTGCTCAGACGATTTTTGGCCTCTATGTTTTTTGGAGGGATTTCTTCCTCCAAAAAAGTTTAACGCACTATTGTGGGTTCACCCCTCTATATGTATCTAATAGATCCTCAACCAGACCAATCATAGTATCTCGTGCCAACACTCCAGTAAGACCCTCTAAGCTAGCAACTGAAGGGATGCCTACTGCATTGTACAAGTTGCCTAAAGATGAAGCATAGGATGATGATCTAGAATGTTGATGAGACATCAAATACTAACCAATCTCATCACTCAAAATAGATTTGACAGCTGCTGCAATCTCTCCAACTCCCTGAATAACCCCATGTAACTGAGTGCTATGCATGGCCTCATCAACTGATGGACCTAACACAGGGGAAATAGCAGGTGCCCTCTCTCTGAAAATTGATCTATGTGCCAATAGGGGACAACCTGGCTACCTATTAGCTAGTCTACCATGCCCCTATCCTAAATGTCCTGGTAAATTTGTGTAGTTCACCACCCTATGTAAGTGAATCTTTGGGTAAAGATGTCGGGCAAAATAGAGTATAATTTGATCATTATTTGGATAATGACCATGGGCAACAAGGAAGCATGGGTATATCAATTCAGCCATCTGTGGATTTGTACACTTAAGGGGAGAATACCCCTTCACATACTTTTGTGAAAGATAATGAGGGAAACATTCCCTCTTCAAGACATCTTTGGGTACCAAGCTCTGCACCTCCTAGAGTGAAAGACCAGAGGAGACCTCTCATCTCTTACTATCAAGGAGATTTTATATAGTTTATGTAGAATATGGGGCAGCACCATGAATCTCATCTTGAATTAATGTTAGGCTACATAAGATACTCTGACATGTACCACTATAGACACTAGAGCATGTACCACTAGTCAGGGATTCCTAAAGTCTATGAATCTCCTGGTTAGTGTGATCATAAAGTTCTTGAGGTGGGATAGGTAGCTGATCATGGGGGACATGATGCTACTCAGGGGGGATAGGCTATTGCTCAAGGCCTAGGATAGGCTGCTCGAGCCTGGGTATAGGCTGCTTGAGGGGGACAGGCTTCTCGGGGGGATAGAAGGTTGTTGATCAGCCATGTCAATGTATGTAGGTGCATGTATAATGTGTAAACCTAAAAATTTAAATTAAAATGTATGACATTTAATAAACTTGAAATTTATATTAACATATGTATGTACAATTTCACAAAATTAAGAAACTTGTATCTAAGTTGTTTTAATACAATTAAACATGTGGACATGTGTACATATATATCGAAGTCCTAAAACATAAATGAAAATATACCTTAAAAAAACTAAATTTTAAAATACACATGTTGTTATATATAATGTTTGTAACTCAAGGACCTTTTAAGAACTACATGTGTGCAAGTTATATTTCTATCTAAGTTAGATTGAATTTTCAAAGGTTTTAGACATATGTGTGCACATAAACTTGTCAAGTGTAATTTAGGTCCACGAAGTAAATATGTGCATATGTGTGCATATATACACACACACGTGCACATGATATGTGCAAATATACATATCATGACACATATGCATATATAGATCTATATATGTACATAAATATATACATATATATATACATATACATACATACATACATACATACATACATACATACATACATACATACATACATACATACATATATATATATATATATGTATATGTAGATATATATATGTATATATGTATATCTACATATATATCTATATGCACATATAGATATATATATGTACATATATATGTATATGTATATATATATATATATATATATACACACACACACACACACATACACACACACACACACACACACACACACACACACACACACACTATAGTAGGCACATACACTATAGTGGGCACATGCTATTCAAAGCTTTGCATTCTACCAAGCCTAAGGCTTGTTTTTTCCTTGGCGATCCAACACAAATCTCTGGAGTCTCTAAATTGTTTTGAGGTGTTTTGTTACAAACATACAAAAAATTATTGATTTTTCTTGTGTGCTCTCCTTGAAGTTTCCTTGTGGTTGAGCATCGATAGAATTAGGTTACAGGACATTGTAGGTCTTTGTGTTAGCTATAAAACCATATAATTTATTTTTTATTTGAACTATCTCAAGCCTTTCAACTGTAATTTCTTTTGAATGTATGTCTATTTTTTGTCAAAAAATAATGTGTACTAATTGGCCTATAGATTTTACCTCATTCATCAAATTTTGTAATAACTTAGTTTTTTAGAACCTAGATTCCATTCTACACACTTTGGAAAAAAAGAAGTTTTGATTTTAGTTAGTTTTCAATCATTTCTAGGGTGAGCACACAAATATTTCACATTTTTTTGCTGTGTCCAATTAAAAAATTCATTAAAAAAATTACACATTATAAAATTACCTGAAAAACTAGGATAAACTACACAATGTTAGGTAACTCTTGACCAAAGCGATTAAAGGATTTCAAAAAAAAAATTTAAAGTTTTAGAGGGGCCACACTTTGTATCGTGTTATCTTTTTTTTGAATAAACAATACCACTTTTTATGGCCCCCCTTTTTGAGGACCTAAAACTAAACCATTTTGAGATTTTTTTTTAGTAATTTAGAAACTAGATTCAAAGGACTACTACATTTTTTCTTTTCATATCTTAAAATTTTGAGCATAACTATCTTCAAATTCTTGTTGAAGTTTAGAAATTGCTGATATCAATAAAAAGGTGACCACTTATACCCCACTTTTGGCACCACAACTTGGTTCACTTACCCTTATGAAATCTTTTTCATTTCAGTTTTTCTCATTAGAATCTTGTTCATGGTTTATGAATTCAATATCACAATAATAGAAAATGATTGAACTCTCCAAATATTTAAGCAACCCCAAAACCAAAATCCCTCCTTATGAAAAAATAACCAAAAGTGAAGAAAATAATTTAAAAAAATTCAACATCCAACTAACCAAGAACACAATGAACAAACAAATAAATAAGGGCTATGAGTTACGACCCTTGAAGATCATTTCTCAAATGTTCTTAGCGCACCTTGTGGGCACTTCGATGTGTGGTGACTTTGTGGATAAGCCAATTGTGTCATTGGGGTTCACCTATTCATCTAAAGCTAATAGTAGTAATGAAAAAATGGCATGGAAAATAGTTTAAAAGTTTCACAATGATGCACCAATTCACTTAGGAACACTCTGAGATTTGGCATCTACTAAGATTACTGTGCCAATTTTAAACAAAATTGAATCTCCCATAATTGGGAGAGGTTATTATAGACATCAATATCATAGTACTCTAATATCTAATAGTTCATTGTTGGTTCTCATGATTTCCAAGTCACAAGCATCAAAAGATCACTGTCCAAATGTGCTTAGGGCACCTTAGAGACACTCTAGATCAAAGAGCTCACAAACGTTATAGTGACACCATAAAAAATTAGTGGTGTCACTATGGTTTACTTAGCCATGTAGAGCTAATAAAATCAAAAAAATGATGCCACAATGAATGGTTCAAAACTTACATAGTGGTGCACCAATTCACTAAGGAACACTGCAAGTTTTGGCATTGACCGCGATTGTTGTGCCAATTTCAAATGAAATTGAATCTCCCAGAACTAAGAGGTTATTGTAGACATCAATATCACAATCCTATAGCATATAATATTTTTTTAATAGGCATCATGAGCTTTGAGTTACAAGCATCAAAGTATCAGTACCCAAATATGCTTAGGACACCTTGGAGACACTCTGGATTGGGATGCTTATAAACATACTAGTCACACCATTGAAAAAATAGTGGTGTAAGTGGGGTTCACCCAATCACTAGAGATAGTGATATTGACAAAATGATACCATGATGAATCTTTCAAAAGTTGAGTAATTGTGCACCAATTCACTATGGAACACTATGAGGTTTGACATGGACCAAGATCACTATGCCAATTTAAAATGAAAAATCTCCTAGAAATGAGTGAGGTTATTATGGAAATTGATATCATAGTCCTATAGAATCTGATAATTTTTTGATAGGAACCACAAGATTCAAGTTACAAGCATTGGAAGATTTCTGCCCAAATGTGCTTAGGACACCTTAGAGACACTCTAGATCGGGTGCTTGTGAATATTCTAGTAACTCTATGGATGAAATAGTAGTATGATTAGGGTTCACTCAACCATCTAGAACTAACAACACAAAAATAAAATGTCATGACAAATGGTTTAAAAGATGCAGTGGTGCACTAGTTGACTAAGGAACACTATGAGTTTTGGCATCAACCAAGATCACTGTGCCAATTTCAATCAAAAATGAATCTCCCATAAGTGAGAGTGGTTGTTATAGACATCAATATCATAGTCCTATAGAATATATAAGTTCATTGATAAGCATCATGAGGTATGAGTTACAAGAATTGGAAGATTGCTACCCAAAAATGCTTAGGGTACCTGGAGATTCTCTAGATCATTGTGCTTGTAAACATTCTAGTGACTTTGTGGAAGAAATAGTTGTTTTACTAGTTTTCAACTGACCATTTGGAGATAACTACACTAGCAAAATAATACAACAGTGAATGGTTCAAAAGTTGCATAGTGGTGTACCAATTCACTAAGGAACACTATGAGTTTTAGCATCAACCAAGATCATTGTGCCAATCTCAAAAAATATTGATTCTCCCATAACTAAGAGAGTTTATTATAGACATAGATATCATGGTCCTCTAAAATTTGATAGTTTTTCAATAGGTATTAAGATCTCTGAGATATGAGAACCAGAAGATTGCTACTCAAATATGCTTAGGATAGTTTGGAGATGCTCCAGATCGAGGTGCTCATGAATGTTCTAGTGACTCCATCGATGAAACAATAGTGTCACCAGGGTTCACCTAGCCATCCTAAGTGAATGATACCAATGAAACAATTCCATATCAAAGAGTTCAAAATTTTTATAGTGGTGCACTAATTCAATTACGAATACTGCAAATTTTGGCATCAATCAAGATTGGTGTGCTAATTTCAATTTCAATTGAATATTCCATAACTAAATATTATTATAGACATAAATGCCATGATCTTGTAACATCTAATAGTTTGTTGATAAGCATCACAAGATCTAAGTTACAATCATTAAAAGATCACTACCAAAATCTGCTTAGGGAACCTTGGAGATGCTCTGAATTGGGGTGCTTGTGAACATTCTAGTGACTCTGTCAATAAAAATGTGGTTTAACTAGAGTTCACCCAATCATCTAAAGCTAAAAATACCAATGAACGATGCCACAGTAAATCATTCAAAATTTGTGCACTGGTGCACTAAAAAACACTATGGGTTTTGGCATCAACTAATATTGTTTTTCTAATTTTAAAAAAATTAAATCTCCTATAATTGAGAGAGGTTATTTTAGACATGGATATCATGCTCCTGTAGCATTAGATTGCTCATTGATATGCATCACTAGCTCTAAGTTACAAGCATTAGAAAATTTCTTCCCAAATGTGCTAATGGCACATTGGAGATGCTCTAGATCAAGGTGCTTGCAAATGTTCTAGTGACTCCATCGAGGAAATAGTGGTGTCACCAAGGTTCACCCAACCACCTAAAGCTAATAGCACCAAGAAAATGATGCCACAACCATCCTTTACAGTTAATTGAATTTTTTTTACAATAATTATACTTACAGACACTATTATGTAGATTCCACTTTGAACATTGTAATCATGACCAATATTAAAATATGATTTTTATGCTCACTCTATGTTATTTAATGACTATGACTCTTTTGACCACTTTGATTAACCTTTGACCAATATGGACTAATAGGCTAAATGGTTACATAAATATCCATAAGAATTTACCATCAGTCTATTAGATATGAAAACACAAATTAGAAAACCTTACTAAAAGATATATAATAAATCAACAAGTTCATATTTGCAATATTTCAAGTGTTTCATTATAATTACAACTGAATTCATTACAAATATAAATATATCTCTATCATACAGAGTAATTTAAATGAAAAAAAGGTATTCAATGTACATCATTGTGTGTACACTAAAGTCCTTGTGTATATTATTAATACAACCATATTATATATACACAACTACCAAAAATCCTAGAAACTAAACAATTGCTACTATTAAAGACACCAACAATTCAATATCATACTAGATGTGACTATTATAGGAATTTAATATTAAGTAAAAGTTTAGGAATATAACTAATATGTGATACAAATTTTGAAGCATATAATGAACATATGAAACCTTGTTGTGATTTAGTATTACCAAGTAAAGAGCTCTTAAAGGGCCATCTCTCTTCTTGAGGGTCTCCAATAGAACATTTTGATCAAAATTAGCTATAGTAAAAGTTATTTAATTTTCAGCCATCCTTGATGCATCCCCAACTTGACATTTGATGCTATAGTAAAGTGTGAATATTTGATGCTTCACCACAATCATTATTTTCAAAGTTCACTATTAAAATATCAGATACCTGATATATCATGTAACTGATATATCCCGTCCAAAAATATGTAAATGGATCACATGAAAATAGGAGGGTGGAGATTGAAAGTTGATGACAAATCATGATTATCTCCTCCATGATCCATGTGATGTCCAAGTGTTGAATGCATTTTTTATTGTTATGTAAATGAGATATTTTCTATTATAAATGATGTTTTTGTTTGTTTTATATTATATTAGGATATAATATAATATACATTATATTATATTATATTATACATTATATTAAATTAAAGCATATTATATTATATTACATTATATTTTAATATATTATATAATATAGTATATAAGATATTCATTCTATGGTATTTTGACACATTTCATTTGCTCATATGGGTCAAAATAGGTCATAGGATAACCTATGACCCATTTCAAAACATTTGATAATGGCATGCATCCCTAGGGGGCCTAAGAACACTAGTGAGACATTGTGCTTGTTGATATGGGTTGAAAGGGGTCATAGGATAACCTATGACCCCTTTTGACACATTTGATGATGACATATGTCCCTAGGGGTCCTAGGACTCGTAGGGACACATTACACTTGTTCACATGTGTTTAAATGGGTCATTAAGGTTATCCTATGACCTCTTTCAACACATTTGATGATGAAATATGTCTCTACAGCTCCTAGAAACCCTAGGATTACATTGTACTTGTTCATATGTGTCAAAATGTGTCATTGGATAAAATATGGCAACTTCCAACACATTTTATGATAGCATGTGTCCCTAGGGGTTGTAGGACCCGTAGCGATACATTATGCTTGTTCATATTTTTCAAAATGGGTCATAAGATAACATATAACCCCTTTCAACACATTTAATGATGACTTGTGTCAAAAGGGGTCATATAATAACCTATGACCCCTTTCAACAAATTTGATAATGACATGTGTCCTTGAGGGTCCTAAGACCCCTATGGATACATTTCACATCTTTGTATAGGTTGAAAGGGGTCATAGGATAACCTATGATCCATTTTGACACATTTGATGATGACATGTGTCCCTAGGGGTCCCAGGACCCCTAAAGACACATTTCACTTGTTTGTATGCGTTGAAAGGGGTCATATGATAACTTATGACCCCTTTCAACATATTTATTGATGACATGTGTCGCTAGGGGTCCTATGACTCCTAACGACACATTGTGCTTATTCATATGTATCAAAAGAGGTCAAAGGATAACCTATGACCCCTTCTAACAAATTTGATGGTTGCATGTGTCCTTAGGGGTCCTAGGATCCCTAGTGACACATTGTACTTGTTCATATGGGTTGAAAGGGTTCATAGGATAGTCTATGACCCTTTCTCTCACATTTGATGACAATATCTATCCCTAGGGGTCTTAGGACTCATAGGGACACATTGCACTTGTTCATATTGGTCAAAAGGGGTCATATGATAAACTATGTCCCATTTTTGGTAATGACATGTGTCCCTAAGACTCCTAGGACCCCTAGAGACATATTGCACTTTTGACCTTATGTCTTGAAATGGGTCATAGGATAACCTATATCCCTTTTGATACATTTGATGATGACATGTGTCCCCATGGGTCTTAGGACCCATAGAGACACATTGTGCTTATTCATATGGGTCAAAATGGGTTATAGGATAACCTTTGACTTCTTCTAACACATTTGATGATGACATGTGTCTTTAGAGGTCCTAGTGTGCTTAGGGGCACATTTTACTTATTCATGTGTGTTGAAAGGTCTAAGGACCCCTAGAGACACATTGTGGTTGTTCATATGTGTCAAAAGTGGTCATACGATAACCTAAGACCCATTTCAGCACATTTGATGATTATAAGTGTCCCTAGGGTTCCTAGGACCCGTAAGGATTCATTCCACTTGGTTGTATGTGTCCAAAGGGGTAATAGCATAATCTATGACCCCTTTCAACACATTTACACTTGTTCATATGTGTCGAAAGGGGTCATAGGATAACCTATGACACTTTTTGACACTTTTATCTCTATATATAATATAGGTTTAATATCCTATTTACTATATCATATAATATTATAAACTATTTTAAATTTTAATATAATATATAAAAATATATTACAATATAATATAATATAATATGTAATACTATGTATGATAAAATATTTTATAATATAATATGGTATAGTTTGTCTATTATACTATATAATGTCTAATTATATATATATATATATATATATATATAACACAATTTGTAATCACATGGACCATAGAAATAAAAATACACTTGACTTGGACATCACATGGATCATGGAGGGGATAATCATGACTATTCCTCAACTTTTAATCCCCACCCTCCATTTTCCATTGCATTCATTTACATATTTGGATGGGAGAATATCAGGTATCTAATATATCGAATATCTGATATATTGGGTATTGGATTAGGATTGGTAATCACCAAGCCTCCTTGGGAACCTCAAAAAATATGAGTTTGTAGCATTTAGGGGTCTTCCAGAATTTGATGACATTTGATGACTTCTATCTAACAAAATCAACCAAAATGAAAAGGGTTTATACAAATTACATTCTCATCTTTGCAATGATATAATTGTTGTCAAGATATTAGTCTGATAAGTATTTATTACTTATTTTTAAATGATGTTGATTGAAAAATAGCTATAAGTTTCAAATTGTAAAATATTTTTGAAATCACAAAGAGGTGTCACATTCTATGTTTTACCTACTACAATTTTTTTTAAAAAAAAGAAATATTAAATTTTGTGAATGTATTGAATTAGTTAAGGTGGTCTGACATAAACCTTATTTTTCCTGATTACGTTGTAGCAAAAAATTCATAATTATTTATTTATTTATAACAAAAATATGCAAAAAAATGCATCACTTTTGGGCATGAGTTGAAAATACTTTTGATATCTATAAAGAATATTATTATTTAATTATGATTAAGGTGGTTAGACATACACCTACTTATTTTTGTCCTTAAATTTTTATAACATTGTATTAAAATATGAATTGTTGAATGATCAAATTAAATTATTTTCAGATAAGGCCTAGTATTTTAGAAACTAAATTCAATTCCGTACATATTCTATTGTTACAACTTTTTAATATAAACTTCATAACTAGTTCAAAATTGCATGTCAAGTGGACATAAACTTGATTTTCTAATTTTGTACTACCACTTTAGAGTATAGTTTGGCCCATCATTATCCTGCATGCACATACCCTAATATTTTATGGGATTTACTATTATCTTATTTTTGTATATTTATTTTTTAAAGATAAACTCTTTGATGGTTTTATGATTTTTTATGTGTTTACCTCTAGAAAATTTCCCTCTCTACTATGTGGCATAAGAATTTAGTTAGTATTATTGTTAGAGTTGTTGTTCATAGGTGTAACTTTAGTAGTATGGTTAGATTAGTTTTTTGTCAATGCACTAGTTACTTTGTGATTATTTTGTTAGGTAATGGTGGATGTTTCAAAAGGTTGAAATCACTTGAAGTTGTTTCCCTAGTTTATGTTGTTTTTTAATATTAAAAAGCAACCAAAATGGGGGTTGACTTGAACAAAAGAAATAAAGCTTAAAATCAACTAGAAGTCATTACCATTTGATCCCTAGTTTATGTTGTTATGTGATTGTTGTATCTAGGTTCCAACTGCCATCTAATTTTGTTTTGTTTTGTTTGTAAATTGATAGTAATTTTTGTCTTCCATAGTTTTTCATGTTTTGATTATGTTTATCCTAGAGTTGAATAGTTTGATGTTTACTCTTTTGATGTATGGGTCTATTGTAATCATGAGGTTGATTTTTAAACTTCTTTATTTAGTTTTGGTTTGTTAATATCCTTTTTTTATATTACTTATAATATTAGAAGTCATAAATAAAAGATGCATTAATCTCATTTGAATGAGACTACCTTTGCATAGCATTTTATATTGAAAAATCTTTTAGAAACATTATTATACTATAATTAAAATGTATATTGGGTTATGTGCACCAGGATGATGTAAAGAAAATTGGACACCACCAAAGGAAACACAAAAATATCAATATAGTCCGATTGGGTTATTTAAGATTTCAAAAAGAGGCTAGGCTTGGTTACGAAGCCTGGCCAAAATATATTTTTTAAAAAAAAACACAATTAGTTTTTAGATTTTAAAATAACTCAACTAGGTTATGAAAATTTAAAAAATACATTAAAAACCCAATCAGGTTTTGAAGAAGTAAAAATGGGCTCTACTTTAGAGACCATAACTTTCACATTTAGAGTCTAATTGATTATGTTCAAAATGCCTTGGAAAAGTATTGAAGATATCTATAACATAATTGAAAAATAATAATTCTAGGACATCAAGATTATTTTTTCCATCCATTTGAATCAAACATTTTCTAAATTAAGTAGTCATTATTTCTCAAACATAGAACAAATAGGTAGATAAGAGTGCTATCATATTTCAACCCAACCACCCCCCTCCCCTCTCTCTCTATCAAACACACACACTCATCCACTTAGTAAATCCTTCTCTCTCTCTCTCTCTCTCTCTCTCTCTCTCTCTCTATGACAAGAAACAAGACCGAAAATTAGCCAAAAGTGATTACCATATGATCCTTGGTTTATGTTGTTATGTGATTTTTGTATCTAGGTTAAAGGTACTCCTAGAGATTCTAGGAATATAGTGTTGTTAGAAATAAATCCTACCATAGGGCAAGATGCCTCCACTCTTCCATCCACATATCCAAATTCTTTCTCACCATTGCCATTTTTCCTTCTCAGAGAGTTCAAATTTGAACCAACATCATTATCCACTACTCTGCTAACCCTTTTGAGATAATTACTATTGGAAATCTTGATAGTTATTAGACATCTTGTCAATAGGGGTGACTTTGTCATGTTCCCTTTTCAAATAATTAAAAATAATAATCTTTTCTAAGGCAGGCAGGCCCAAAAAGGTGAAGTTTCAAAAAAAGGGGATAATATTTGGAAGCTAATGGACTAATAAATGAAAATTATTACTAAAAAATGTTTTATTAACCCCTTTTGAATGTGAGTTAGGGTTATGCCCTCTTTTAAGGAGTTTGGAGGAATTTTGGGCTGATTCCAGAACTTGATTTTTGCGCATTGCTTTGTTGTTCTTCAGAGGCCGCCAAACCTATGGAGAAGGAGCCCCAAGAATGGGAGTTTGTAGGTTTCCAAGAAGGCTAAAGATAGGAGTTTGAAGCCATTCCATGTGCATGCTCATACAGAGTTTGCCTTTGTGCTGAACAATGCAGATTTGTGGGTTTTCGGGTGTGTTTTTTGTAAGAGTTTGGTGTTTCCAGTTGATGTATTTCATATCAGTTTGGTTTGCTGCTGTATTTCAGATTTTTAGATGTTAAAATAGAGCTGAATATATATATTTGGTCATGATTATACTTCTGTGATAGATTATTAGTATTTTTGCGGTGTTTTCGAGCTATTCTATGTTGTTTTTAAGAGCCCGATGAGCATTGTTTTTATCCTCCATTTGGGAGCTGTTGTGTAAATGTTATATAGATCTAAAAATTTCATTTTGTAGGCTATTATGCTGCTGAAATTTCTATAAAAAGTCCACTTTCAGATTTACTAATAATATGTGAAGCTGTGAAGTTTTTGGCACTATTTTCAGCATACCCGATTTGGGGTTTATTGAGAAATTGGTGGATCTTTGAAATATTGGTTGTTTGATTTTAAAGATCTGATTAGAGGCTTGAAATATCATATAAAATTAGAGAAAAGGACATTCCAGTGGTATCAAAGCTATGATCTTGCCAGCTTGAGGGTTTGTAGAAGTTTGCATGTCAATTTTGACAATTAACCAAATCTTGCATGACTTAATTTATGGTTGCATGTTGCTTCTAATCAGTTGCATGTCAAAATCAATGGTTGCATGCTACTTCTAATCATTTTCATGTTAGTTTTTGGTGAATTTGGTGGTTGCATCTTGCTTCTAATCAGTTGCATGTCAAAATCTATGGTTGCATGCTACTTCTAATCAATTGCATGTTAGTTCTTGGTGTTTGAAGAAGTTATAACCTATTGGGGTTACACTCTACTTTATCCAGAATGGACAGGTATAGTACAAATTCTTAGAGGACACGATCTTGGACAATTGATATCCAAAGTCAGAACAGTAGAAAGGATGGTTATTTAGACATTCGAGATAAACTTAGGAAAATAAGCCATGACATGTTTGAATAGTTGGTTGAGCACCACCATATAATGAATGACATGTTGTCCGACCTAGCTAAGGTGGATAAGTTGACTAAATTTCTATTTGGAAGATTTTCTCATAGGGCAGATGACACAATTACCAAGAACTTGCATGAGGAGTTTGAGAAACTAGCTTATAGCCAAGCTGAGGTCTCAGATTCTACTTCGCCATAGGAGGTAGTGAGAAAGAATATTACGTAGATTAATAGTAATGATCAACTTGATACTCAAATTGAGACAATTGTATACAGGTCGTCAAAGGGTGATGTCAAAGGTATTCAGGATGGTATAGTTATAATAGGTAGTGACTATAGTGTAGTGGGTTCAGATGATGATTATGAGGATGTTGTTGTGCATGATGCTGAGATACCTGGTAGAGATGAGTAGACATTGAGCATTCATGACTTTGCTGAAAAAGAGTACCAGGCACAGTTAGATGCTTTGACACATGAGGTTGAGGCTGGTAGTACTTCACATGATTTGTCTAGCTGGCTGAAAGTGAACAAAGACAGTATTGTGACTTCATTATCTCATCATGATAGGTATGTGGAGTTAGTTGGTATTGGTCATATTACTCGGGTGAGGAGTTTTTTTGAGTTACCAGTTGATTCTAGTTTACAGATATGGACTCAAGATTGTTGTATTGGTGTTTGGGATTCAGTTGACTAGAGATCTTTCACACTTTTTGGTAGCAATGTTTGTTTGGGTGCTATCATGGATTTGATTAGCAGATTGCACGGTGTTGTCTTTTCTTGTGCTAACAGTTTTTTCGATGTTGGTATTAGGTTTTATACATCAGTGTTGGGTTTTGTTCATATATCCAGTCAACCATACTTGCTGGAATGTCTTGATGATCTTTCATATTTGGCAGTGTGTACAGATGAGTCCCAAGATCATATTGGCATTGATGACATCCAGGAGGATGCAGTGGGCAGTTTTGAAGACTTAGTTTCCTTGGGTACAAAGGAGTTGGATAGCAGTGCTAAAGTTTTTGATATTTCGTATGTTGATATGAGCTTTAGAGTTGATTCACAGGATATGGATGGTAATACTCTAGAGAATAGTAACTTTGAGGATACTCCTTTAGATACTGCATCAGAGGAGGTTTGTAGGAGACAGTCAAGCCAGTGCCATCATGTGTCTAATCAATTGAGAGTTAGTGAGTGAGACATTGCTATTGCTTGCCAACATTTCGATGCTGCTCGTCAATTGTTAGCAGTTTATGGATGGGGTTCTCCTACTAGTGATGAGCAGGGAGGCAGTTATCTTTCCTTGATAGAGTTCCACTCTTTATGAGAGGCTATCCAGATTCTAAGACAAGATTATATGCAGTTAGTAGCCGACAGAGATTATCTTATGGAGTGGGGCAGTACAACATATGATGCATTATTGGCCAAGGAAGATGAGGTGAGTGAGCTTACTGAGTAGCTTGAGGTGACTTCTGAGATTCTTGAGAGTACACAGTTGACTTTCAAGGAGTCACAATTTCATTTGGCTAAGGTGACCATGGAGTTAGAGCAACTACAGTCTTTACTAGATTCTATACAGTCACAAGTTGTGGTGTCTGATGATCCGAGGATGTCCATGGTCAAGATTGCCAAAGACAGTGGAGATGGGGATGCATCCCTCCTTGATACTAACATTGGCATATCGAGTTCATCCCCACTAGAGTCAGGTTCAGTTGATTTGGGTGCTACAACAGATTGTTGTGGTGTGCCTGACATGGTGGTGACCTCTAGCACTAATGGCACAAAGACTAGAGATGATGTATCAAAGACCATGTGTGATGTTGGTGAGCCGATAGTTGGCATGGTTCCTGCTAATAATACTACTCCCTTGGCGATGTCTTTAGAGGTAGTAGTCAGTTCCAACTTGGTTAGTGATCGATTGCAGTTAGTTACATATGGATTACAGTTTGAGCCACTGACTGAGATTGGCGCATTCTATTAGCATTACATTGTGAGGTATGCTCATCAATTTACCTTTGATGACCATGTTGATGAGATGATGATATAGAGATGTACTTTGGTTCATAGTGCTTATCATTAGTTATGCGGTAGTTTGACACCTCCGGATGAGAGTTGTGATGGGCATGACATGGCGATAGGTTCTGTAGTTGACAGCTTGATAATATGTGACTTAGAGCAGGAGTTTCAGAGTGATGCTTCAGTGGGTGTTGTTATTGATTCTACTCCTTTGGCTATGACATCTCCTGACTTAGTTGATAATCAGTCACAGTGGGTTGTATCACTTGTTCATGGTGAGCTGTTGACTGAGGTTGGTTTTTTTTATCAACATTATATTGCAAGGTATGTACATCAGTTGGCATTTGATCCTTGTGTTGAGGAGTTGATGGCAGACAAATTTGGTTTGGGTTCCAATTCTTGCTGTTTATCTTGTGATGGCTTTTCACCATCAGGGGTGCATGGGATTTATGGTTACGAGACAGTGGTCGATGATCTACAGAGTTGTGTTGACTGTAGGAGTTGTACAGTGTGTGGATTCTCCATACTTGGTACAATTTCATTTAGGAGCATTCACCATTGTTGCAGAGTTGGATTATACATTCCATATAGGCCAGTGGAATGCGTTGATAGTATTTACTGTGTTGGAAGTTTGATTTGTTCACTTTACTTGGGTTTTGATGTTCTAAGAGTTTGTGTCTTGTGGGTTCCTAACTGTGGAAGTTGTGACTTTGGAGTTTGGTTGAGCAGTAATTGTCAATTTGATTATGGATTCCTCTTGGTTATATTGTAGAGGATATTGCACGAGCCTGTGTTAATTGACAATAGTATAGTTCATGACTACATTTGGGATCCAGGTGGATTGATTGGTTTATTGTTCAGCCATTGCTTGAGGACAAGCAATATTTGGAAGGGGAGGACTTGTCATATCCCCTTTTCAAATAATTAAAAATAATAATCTTTTCTAAAGCAGACATGCCCAAAAAGGTGAAGTTTCAAAAAAAGGGGATAATCTTTGAAAGCTAATGGACTAATAAATAAAAATTATTATTAAAATATGTTTTATTAACCCCTCTTGGACGTGAGTTAGGGTTATGCCCTCTTTTAAGGAGTTTGGAGGCATTTTGGGCTGATTCTAGAACTTGATTTTTGTACATTGCTTTGTTGTTCTTCAGAGGTTGCCAAACCTGTGGAGAAGGAGACCCATGAATAGGAGTTTATAGGTTTTTAGGAAGGCTAAGGATAGGATTTTGAAGCCATTCCATGTGCATGCTCATACAGAGTTTGCCTTTGTGATGAACAGTGCAGACTTGTGAGTTTTCGGGTGTGTTTTTTGTAAGAGTTTGGTGTTTCCAGTTGATGTATTTCATATCAGTTTGGGTTGCTGCTGTATTTCAGATTTTTAGATGTTAAAATAGAGCTGAATATATGTATTTGGTCATGATTATACTTCTGTGATAGATTATTAGTGTTTTTGTGGTGTTTTTGGGCTATTCTATGTTGTTTTTGAGAGCCCGATGAGCATTACTTTTATCCTCCATTTGGGAGTTGTTGTGTAAATGTTATACAGATCTGAAAATGTCATTTTGTAGGCTGTTATGCTGCTGAAATTTCTATAAAAATGTTCACTTTCAGATTTACTAATAATATGTGAAGCTGTGAAGTTTTTGGCACTATTTCCGGCATACCCGATTTGGGGTTTATTGAGAAATTGGTGGATCTTTGAAATATTGGTTGTTTGATTTTAAAAATCTGATTAGAGGCTTGAAATATCATATAAAATCAGAGAAAGGGACATTCCAGACTTATGGTTGGATTAGTTTGTAGTCAATATCCTAGTTACTTTTTGATTATTTTGTTAGGTAATGGGGGATGTTGCTTTAGGCTAGAATGGTCTAAAATTGTCTCCACGGCTTATGTTGTCATGTGATTGTTGTATTTGGGTTTAGGGTACTCCCCTTGCCATCTAAATATAAAGAAAAAAAATAAAAATTTCTAAATTGATATTAACTTTTATCTTCCATAGTTTTTCATGATTTGATTTTGTTTGGTTTAGAATTGCACAACTTGATGTTTATTCTTTTGTTGTACAGGTCTATAATAGTCACAAGGTTGATTTTTAAATGTTATAAATTTACTTTTGGCTTGGTTTCATCTGTTTTGATAATATTTATAATATTAGAGATCATAAATAAAAGATGCACTAATATGATCTCAATGAGAGTACCTTTGCGTAGCATTTTATTTTGAAAATTTTCCTTAGAAACTTTATCATCATCTAATTGAAATGTAGATTAGTATTATATTTTGTTAAACATAAAAGCATATCCTTAAATTTATATCTATTTATGTACTTTACATATATTTATCAAAAATATATATATACTAATTATAATGCATTATAATAATCTCAATAAGAAATACAATTTAATATATATATAAAGAGGAGTCAAATTTAATAGATTTGAATTGTCACCTTCCAGAATGATGTGTATTGTGGCATTGGTTTGTGGTCTTTATTGCCTATTTTCAAACGACGTAGTTAGTAAGCCCAATCTTGTAATTAGAATAACAAGAAAATTGTTTCGTCTCCACTACGTCATACAACTTTTTTTTAACACCTAAAATTGAAAAAGAAGCATCGTAGTGATATTTATTAAACAGAGAGTGGCTCTATAAATGAATCACAACTCTGCATTTGATTTCATATCAATCTAGTTCACCTGCAAAATTATTATTCGGTTGTAAAATTGAATCTTTGCTTTGTCTTGGAGTTGATAATAATGGGGAATCTGATACATATTAAACTAAGAACACTGCTTCTTGTATTCTTTGTGGCATTTACGGTGCATGTCTCAGCGAAATGCGAGGTTCCATGTCTACAAAAGTCATATGAAATGCCTACTTCATCAGAAGAGAACTCGGCAGATGTTCAGATCGGCCAAGCTGCACCACCTATTTTATCACACCCGAACAAGGCGCATCTCAATCTCTATGGTGAAGGCGCCGCTCTTGAATCTCAGAATAATAAAGACAACTACTGAAATCAATACTCATTCCTCTTTCATTCAAATTCATCATTAAATAATACATGATCTATTCATAGATATACTTGATTGCATTATGAATAAAACTCTTTCCGCCTAGTGATGTGGATGTTTTCATCAAACTGATATTTAATGGGAAATGCATTTATTTTAATTTCCCATTTAATCTTTGATATAATTGATTGATCTACGAGTATTTCAAGTAATATGTTATGAAAAATGCCTCAGAAACTTCTTATTAAAACAAAACCAGTGAATTCCTAAATTACCTACTCACCATTATAAAAGAGATTAAACCAGTCAAAACAAAGCTCATGTGTTAAGGGATGCCTATTGCATTGATGATTTCATAGCGAATTCAATTGTTTTATGAGTTTCTCTTCATGAAATGATTAAATAGCCATGAAATAGATAATACAATGCTAGTGGATAAAGAGTTGTAATTTGTTCCTTATTAGGAAGTAGTGCTTGAAGAAATTGATATTTTGATCAATGGTTTTTTTTGAGTACTTATCTAATCTGAGAGAAGAAATAAGTGGATTTTTTACATTTGGAGAAGGATCCTAGTAATTTCAATGGGCTACCTATTCTTTCTAGAATTTCTAGGATGTGTAGCTCATGAGGAATACCATGACTTCCCATGTTCCTAAGAAGCTATGTTTTTCCCAATAACCCTATGTTCATTTAGAAATGTCTTCTCAGGTTTCCTAATGGGGCCATTATAGTGTGACATTTAGGAATTTTGGTGATAAGGTCTTTTGTGAACTATCAATATCATTTGACACATTTTTTTGATAAATTTTTTAACTAGAGATTAAAAAAAATAAAAACGTCTTCTAAAATCTTCTATGAGAATAGTATAAAACAAGGATGCATAGCATCTAGTCCCTATCGATGTTGAATTCATTAATGTATTAGTAATAGTTTTATGCTACATATTTGAATTTTGAATATTGTAAGTAAACAAATGTTGTTTTATACTTATGTCTGCAAATACAAAATTGACTATAATACATTTTTGTCATTCGATATTATGTATAGAAATTTAAATATAATATAATATGTTTCATTTATTAATTTAGAAAATCTCATTAATCATAATAACTATTGGTGAAAGCATAATAAGCTAATAGGAATCTTTTTAAATGTAATGTCATTGATATATATTGCATATTGATTTTGCTATGGTAAATGTGTTGAGATACAATTGTGTCAACCTTGCAAGATTTTTTTTTTTCCAAAAAATCCAAAATTTGTATGTGGTAATTTTCAACATGTTTATGCATTGAAAAAAGTTGTATGAGTTGTTAGAAATGTGCCTTGTCCATAGTAGAATATAGGACCCCCATTTTTAGAGCATAGATGACTCGTTATATGACATATATGAAGGTCTAAACTAGGAGACAAAATTATAAACAAGATTTCTATTATAACTTGGTTGTTTCTCCCATCTAGGAATTAAAAATGTCAAGAATGGGAAACATGTGGCATAGTAGTTTTCCCCATGGTTTAGTAAAACTACAAATGGTTTTAAAGATGTAAAATCATTGTATAAGTAGGGCTTAGAGAGGAGTTTTTATCATTGAGTTTTGTTTAAAAGGCTGGGTGTTAGAAGGTAAATCATTGAGTTTGAAGTTATGGTGATGACCCTATAAGAACTTGAATTGCAAGTGTATTGTGATTTCCTTGATTTGATAATACATTATGATGGTTTTGGAGGGTGGTATTTTTCTCTTGTAAGGGTTCCCCCATAGTAATGATTGTGTTATATGTTCATTTTTATTTTTATTTTTCATTAATGCATTTCTTGAGATATTTTGTTATACTTAAGTTGAAATTTACATAGTCATCCTCTCAAAATTAGTGTTAGCAATGTTTTCGCATACCTTTGCTTCCTACAAGTGGTGTCAAAACCTAGGCAATTTTGGTTTCTATTTCTTGGCTATAGAGTTTTTTAAGCTAACCAAGGTTTGAGTGGGATCTTGTGGAGAATAAAACATTTGTGTTTTGTGGGATTGAAAAAATGGAAAGAGTTTTAGGGAGGATTAATAAATTTTAAAAAAAAATCTAGCACAAAATTTGAGACATGCAAGCTAAAATAGAAGAGTTGTTGATTGATCAGGATGTACGGGATGTGATTAATGAGAATAAGAAAAAGCTTGTAGACCCAACTTCATGACACATAGTTTGATGTGATAGACAGGAAAGCTAAAGGTCTCATCAGATTGTGTCTTGCAAACTCAATTCTAAAAAAATTCTATAAAGAATATACTACGAAGAAGATTTGGAAAAACCAAAGAGTGATCTATCGAGAAAAATAACCTATGAATAAGATTTTCTTGACAAAGAAATTATATTCCTTGAGAATGGAAGAAGCTGGAAATTTTTTTGAGCATTTGGAAAGCTTTAATATGTTAGTGACTCAGTTTATCTCAATAAGGGTTTCAATGAATGAAGAAGAAAGGTGTCAAATATTGATATGTTCATTGTTGGACTCATGAGACAACCTTGCCATGGTAATATGAAGCACTTTAGTTTTCTTGAAGACAAAGGATATTGTTGATTCTTTAATTTATGAGGAGATAAGAAGGAAGGTGTCTTTGAATGCCAAAGAGGCTTTGACTATTTGAGGAAAACCAAAATTAAAAGGTAAGAACAAAAAGAAGCATGGTTGTTCTAAGTCAAAAAATAAGGGAAGATCAAAATCACCTGGTAAGTTCAAGGTAATATGTTGAAACTACAGAAAAATTGGTCACTTCCAAAAATATTGAAAAGAGGAAAAGAAGAAGAAGAAGAAGAAGAAGCAACATTTTGATATTGAGTGCAATAAGGAATATGGAGATATTGTTATTCCAACCTTTTTCACTCATTTAGGTGACAATGCATGGTTGATATACTCAGGTGCATCTTTCTACATGAATCCTAATAGAAATTGGTTTATTAAGTATAATAATTTTGATGGTAGTAAGGTGTATTTGGTGATAACTCATTTCTTGATATTGTTTGTCATAGAAGTATTCATGCAAAAAAATTGATGGAAGAATTAGAAGACTTGATGGTGTCTTGCATATTGTGAGACTACCAAATTTTTGCTAATCTATTAGAAAACTAATAGATGCAAGTGTGCATTTACTATTTTCTAAAGAAGGTGTGAGAATGGTAAGAGTTGTGATGGTGATAGCAAGAGGAAGTAAATTAGTTACATTGTGCCAAATTCATACATGTACAATTAAGTGTAATAGAAATTTTCACAAGGTTATGATAAAGACTACTTTGTTGGAAAGGGAGAGGGTTTATCCTTCAGTAGATGATCATGGATTTTGGGTGACCAAGGGTGCTCTATCTACTAAATCAAAGTTTCTGGTGGAGAAGACTATGTTGTGGTACCAAAGACTCAGCCACATATGTGAGATGGGTCTAAGGACCTTGAAAAATAGAAAGCTCATTGATGGATTGAATGAATGCAATCTTGAGTTTTATTTTTTACATACCTATGGTAAAAAAATCATATTTAGTTTTATTCGAGTTCTCATAAGTCCTCATGTATATTGAATCTAATCCATTCAGATGTAGTCAGTTTAGTTGATGTTCCTTCTATTGGTAGATTAGTTTATTATGTTTTTCCATCAATTATTTTAGTAGAAGAAAATGGGTTTATTTTCTTAAAATTAGATCTAAAGTTTAATGTTTTTTCAAAGAATTTAAAGAAATGGTCGAGTTAAAGATCAGAAAAAATGATAAAATGTTTAAGAACTAAGAATGGTGGTGAATTTTTCTCCAATCATTTTGATGCATTTTGTAGGGACTATAGAATTAAAATATAGAATACAACTCCTTATTCTCCACCTTAGAATTGAGTTGTAGAAAGAACAAATAGGACCTTGTTGGAAAAGGCTAGGAGTATGTTGAGTTGAGGTGAACTAGAACAAAAGTTCTATGTTGAAGTTGTAGCCACTAATTGCTACTTGATAAATAGGTCTCCTACATCATCTCTTTTTGATAAAACACCAATGGAAGTATTCTAGGGTAACAAGCCTTCACTTAGACATTTGAGAGTGCTTGGTTATGAGGCATATGCTCATGTGCCAAAGGAGAAGCACATAAAATTGGATAAAAAAGTTTCCAAATTTATTTTCATTGAATATAGTTATGGTTTGAAAGGAAAGATGCTTTGGGATTCTGCTGACCAAAAGGTGTTTTATTCTAGAAGTGTTATTTTTAGAGAAACTAAGTCTTCTTCTATTATAGTGCAACTAGAACAAGCAAAAGGAAAAGATGTGATTCAATTTCTTGCTACATTGAGAAATTTGAATTGAGGCCCTTAGATAGACAATAAGTTGAGGAGAGCTCTATGCATTCAGAATCATTAGAAGAAGAGGGAGAACCTTGACAAAACCTAAACTTGAACCTAAACTAGATCTAGTTTGAAGGCCTAATAGATAGAGGAAAGCACCATAATGGCATGGATATTATCCTAATGATAGGAGGTGTATATTTTGTTTGAATGCTAACATTGATGAACCAAGATCTATACAAGAGCCTCTTTGTATCAATAATTTAGAGTCTAGAAAAATATCCTTAGATGAAGAGATGACAATGCTTAAGAGTAATGACACATGGGATATTGTACCATTTCCTAAAGGACAAAATCCTATTGGTTGTAAATACATTGAAAAGGAAGATAGGTTCATATGAAAGCATTGAGAAGTATAAAGCACATTTAGTTATGAGAGGTTACTCCTAGGTCGTAGGAGTTGATTATGGCAAAAAAATTTCTCCTATGGAAAGTATGACATCCATTCAATTTTTACTTTGTATTATAGCTACTTATGATCTAGAAGTTCAGTAGATGCATGTGAAAACAACTTTCCTTCATGGATATTTGGAAGAAGAATTAAATTATATGACACATTCTAGAACATAATGTGGTGAAAGGTAAAAGTAATTTGGTCTTTTAGTTGAAGAAATCATTGTATGGTCTAAAACAAAGTCCTGGGATGTGGTACCAGAAGTTCGATATATAAGTGTTCTGTTTGGAATTTGTGCAATCTAAATTTGATTAGTGTATATATTTTAAGTCTAATGGTGATTATTTCCTTGTTTTTTCCTTATATGTTTATAATATGTTTGTTGGAGAAGGAAAATGTGTGATTGAGGGGTTAACATCTTAGCTCTCAGCAAATTTTGAAATGAAATATCTTGGTGCAATAAGGAACATTCTAGGAATGAATATTATAAGGGATATAAAAAATAGAAAGCTTTGGCTAGGCCAGAGTAAGTATGTTGGTACTATTTTTAGAATATTGAATATGCATGATTCTAGGACATTGAGTGTTTCTATTACTATGGGAACAAATCTTTCTAGCTCACATTGTCCTACATCCCCATTGGAGATAGAAGAGATGAGTATAGTATCATAGCATAGTGTTGTTAAAATTTTGACATGTATGCTATGGTTTGTACAAGATCGAATATTCCCCAAGTAGTAGGGGTACTTTCCCATTATATATCTAATCCAGGAAGACCATATTGGGATGTAGTAAAAATATTTGTTTATTACTTGTGGGGCACATCAAAGTATTCTATATGTTTTCATGGAATATGAAACAAGAATTCCTAGGATATTCAAGGCTATGTCGATTCACATTGGGCTGGTGATGTTGATCGAAGAAGATCAACCAATGCATATATGTTTACATTATTTGGTGGTGCAATTAGTTAGATGAGTAAGCGACAGGGTGTGTTTGGTTTTTCAACTATAGAGGCATAGTATATGATAGCTACTCATGTCTAGAAGGAATCCATCTTGCTAAAGAGATTGTGTTCAGATATAGAGGTAAAACATGATCCAATAAAAAATTATAGTGGTAGTCAAAGGGGAAATTTTTATAGCAAAGTACCTAAGTTTTCATGTCAAGACTGAGTACATTGATGTAAAAAACAATTTTGTGAGAGATATGGCTAAGGATGGCAAGGTGAAGCTATAGAAGGTAGAAACTTTGATAGATGTTCTTGATGCATTAACTAAGCCTGTGACATAGAGAAGTTCAAGTGATGTCCAGAGTCTATTGGCCTCTTGGCCTTTAGAAATTAAGTCCATAACAATTTGGATCCCTTGGCTCTTGCAAGGTGTTCAAAAAGTGGGAGAATATTGAGATATAAGTGTCTCAAGCTTGCAAGTTATCTTTCCAAAAAAATCCCAAATTTGTTTGTGGCAGTTTTACACATGTGTATGCACTAGAAAAAGTTGTATAATTTGTTAGAAAAGTGTCTTTTCCATAGTAGAATATAAGAGGGTCATTTATAGAGCATAGCTAACCTATTATATGACTTTTATTAGGGCTTAAATTGGGGAAAAATTTATGAACAAGATTTCTATTTTAACTTGGTTGCTTTTCCCATCTTGGAATTACAAATGTCAAGATTGGGAAATATGTGGCATGAGAGGTTTTCCCATGGTTTTGTAAAACCATAAGTGGTTTCTAGGTTATAAAAGCACTATATAAGGAGAGCTTGGGGAGGAGTTTGTATCATTGAGGTTTTTTTGCAAGGTTGGGTGCTAGAAGGTGTCTCTGGGTGATCCCACAATAATGGGTTTCACTTTTTGACCAATTTTGACACTAAAATCAATATTTTTGCAACAAACATCACATTCAAGCGACTATCTCTTCAAAACTATAAATAATTTCAAGATGACATAAACTAGTGATTTTGAGTACCTTGTTCCTACTTTGTAACCATATTTTTTAATCTAAAAAAATAAATTATTTATGTCAAATTTGTTTATCTCCTCCAAAATGTGGTACATAAAAAAATTTAATATTTTAAAGAGTGACAGTCTGTTTGACATAGATAACTTTTTTTTCTGGAAATGATAATGAAGTAATTCTTTTAGTGTTAGATTTGTAACATCAATATCCAAAGGATGCATTTGGTTTGATTTATTTTGGTTGAATATTGCATAGTTTATGAAGTTTTGAAGTGACATGAACCTTAATTCAGACATACATTCCGTTTGACACAGATAATTTGAAGTCAATTTATCATAAACCTTTTTTTTTTTAAAATAGAAAGTTATCTCAATAAGCTAGTTCTTACATATTTTTCAAAAAAAAATTGACCTAATTTACTAATTTTCCTGAGGTGTCAAAGTCGGTTGATGTTCAATCAGTAATGAACCTATAATCAGTTAAACTCATATTTGAAAGTCTTAATGATTAAAATATGTATCACAATTATAGTCGTTGGAAAGCTTGCTCCGAGTAGAACATTTTGACATTTTTTATTTTATAGTAGGAGATCATTCTTCTACAATTATGGAAGTCAAAAGAGAAAAAAAAATGAAAAAAAGCTTAAAATTTTTCTAATTTTGCATGCTCACGCGAACATGATGTTTGTGCGAACATAGCCTCCAAAACTTTGCGGCCGTTAGAAAAAGTTAGGCCTATGTTCAGGCAAACACATCTATAGTCAACATGTTCGTGTGAATAGTCTTAAAAACTCAAAAAATTTATCATTTGTAAAGCTATTTGCCATCAACTTGACCAGTAGTGCATTTTCTATCTTTGCCATGAATTTCTCTTGCAAAATCAAAGACATCAATTTGGTAAAAAAATTGTACATCTAAATTATTTATTTATTTATTTCATTAGTGAAGTTGTTTAATGGATGCATTGAAGTTAAATTAAAAATTAGTAACACATTAATGGTGTTAAGAAATGTATATTCTTATTGTGTTACTAATGGTCTCCTTCTAGCATGTGGCAATTGTGGGATGAAGACATGATCATAACAAACTACTAATGCTTAATTTGTAGGACATTGTCAAAGACCATTGTGTGTTTGTCAAAACCATGTGTGTGGATTTATTAGATTAAATAACACTTCATTTGGTGCTTAAAATGAACTTTTTATTTTTTTTCTGGCATGTCTACAATGTTTAAATCCCTAAGAGTTGCATTGGACATATCCTCTCCCCTCGCCAATTTTAGATCTTGGGTGTAGGAGAAATCCATGTAACTTCTATAGGAGGCCTGCCTTGGACCAAGATACTCGATATTGGGTATGCCAGGGGACGACCTTAGAGTGGTAATAGGCCAAAAGCCAGGTCAACGTTATAGCCACTATATAAAACTCAATTACAGTGAAAGTCATGTCGGTGGTATTGTTGAGTAATAGCTCTCCTCCAGTACCCTTATGGTGCACCAAACCTCGGTTCTTGAGGCTAGGAGACTTTCTGAGGAAGTTTATCACTCACTTTTTGAACAGAATGCCCTTACTAAAAACCATGTTTTAGTGGCCAAAATCCTTTTTATCCACTAGCTCAAGGGGTCACCCATGCCCGTGAAGACATCCTACATTGTCATAGTCCTTAGTAGAGACAATAGTCCCTTGGGAAGTCATGCCCCTTGAGACGTAGATCTTGGTAGCCTCGAGAAGTGAGTGTACTATAATGGGGATCCTGTGGTGCCAAGGTCCTAAGTTTTCCACTCTAGATAAGCATAGTTGAACTTTGGTTCAAGTAGGAATTCAATGGATACAATCCTAAAGCCCAGGTTGTGGTGTGATTGTTCACTTTTAAGAATAGCTATTCTTGTCTTAATGTGTCTTGCATGTGTGTAAAACATAATCAAGATAAAAGCCAACATTCAAATTTACACCTTGGAAACTTGCAAAACCTTATCAAAACATCAAACATTGTCAAAACCTTGTCAAGATTTCATCTAAGTTCAAAAAACCTTACGTATACCTCTATCATTAGCATAATCTTATTCCTAAATGTCATTTTTGACTTACCCTAGTGATATATCCCCCTCATATTGCATTGTTCAAACCCTAGCATCATTGTCACTATCAAACCCTATCAAATTGTCCATCAACCAACTTGTCTTCTTGATCACCTATCCTCATTTTGCATAGCCTAAACGTCATTATCAACCTTAGGAAACCATCCCTTGCATAGTCCACTATGTACACCTACCTTTAGCATCTTTACCAAGTCTAAAACATAACCCTAACCTTCATTTTTCATATCATAATCTTCATCTTGCATACCTTCAAAACAACACCTTGTAGTTGCACTTGCATAACATCCCTAGGACATTTGCACTTTTTATATCAAAACCCTAGGTCATTTAAAATTTCCCAACATTGAATAACATCCCTAAACACTTAAAAATTTCAAAAACACTCATTTCTTGCATACCCACATCTTAATTATCAAGTTTTGACCTCTTTTACCAACTACAAACCTGTTTTACCAACTACACACTTCATGGGTGCAGTTGGTAGTTGCAGGGTGCACTTGGTAATTAGGTGTTTCATTCTAGGTTCTAGAACCCTAATCTACACTTCCACACCTTGCATTGCATCCCAAGACCTTAGGAAACACTCTAAATCACTCAAAACACTCAAAACTTGCATTTTAGGCACCCTGCAACCCTGTTTTACCAACTGCAACCCTTTTTTATTAATTACACACTTCAAGTGCATAGTTGGTAGTCTAGGTGCACACTTGGGAGGCATAAAGTTCATTTAGGTTTCCCTCCACTATATTTTCATTCTAAGGTATTGTGCCAACACTCACTAGGACACAACATTTGGAGTTGTCAAATGCAATAATGGCACCTATAAGGTCTCATCAAGAATCAACCATCAAAATCCTCCAAGGTACATTTGAACACATCAATGTTAATTCCTTATTTGATGAGATACCACCAATTCTTAAATATCCCAAAAGGATGTTAAGACTTGATTTTAGGATTCACGTCATTTGGAGCTACATCATTTGGAGGAGAAAGAAGGACATGAGAGCTACAAACGAAAGAGGGGATTTCTAACATTATGTTTGCTTATTTTGATAGCCAATGCAATTGTCTTCTATGCAGCAATTTATTCTTGAAAAAATAGACTGATATTTTTCCATAAAATGAAAAGCAATTTATTTTTTAGGAGAAACATTATAGTATTCATAGCATGTTATTTGTTTGTGATTCAATGATGGCTTAAGAAGGATTTGGTGCTTTGCCACTTGTAAAGAATGTGACTCACATATTTTAGACATATAATGAAGAATATTTATTCTTTGTTGTAGATGAATTCATTTTATTGATTTCTGTCAAACAATTTAAAAGTACCAACAGCGATAGACAGATCTGTACAATGATTTTTTTATCTGGTTATTGCATGAAATTTATCTTGAGGCAAGGGATAAATTATTATTATTATTTATTTTATAATGGGAAACAAGAAAGGAAGGCAAAAAAAATATGCAAGGAAAAGATCTGATGAAGTAGAACAAAGAAATATTCAGAAGACTACAGCACCTTATCATCGAATTAAACAAGGTGAAGGAAATGTTGAAGAAGGCTCAATAGAAGTAGAAGTAGTGCATATGGGAGAGAGGTCAGGAACACTCCCTACAAAATCTCAAACAATGAAGGTTGAAGAAGGTTCAAGATCAATCCCTATAGAGGTTCAAATAACAAAAGTCGAAGAAGGGTCAGAATCTTTCCCTGTTGAATCTCAAACAATGGATGTTGGAGAAGGCTCAAGATCGGTCCCTGTAGAAATTCTAGTAACAAAAATTAGAGAAGGGTTAGGATCAGGTGCAGGAATTGGTATGAATGAACTCTTAAATATTGTCCAATCTATAAAGTATGGTATTTCTCATAAGAATTTAAATCATTTACTTAAAATGGATGTAGATAAATTGAGAAAACTTGCAGCTAGTGTACAACCATTAAGTTTGTCTAAGAAAAGGTCAATGAACAAGAAGATAAGAGAAATTATGACTCAATTTGATAAAACTGAAACACTTGAACAAGCTCAGTTGCTTTCACTTTTTCTTACACAAAAAAAGTTGCAAGAGGCATTGAAATTGTTAGGTGTAAACACAACATCAAAGAAGAGAAGATTTTCTAGCATGCAAACTAATCTGATTGAAAATGTTAAACAAGGTTTGAGAAACATAGGAAAACACTTTGGAACTAAAGATAAGTTTGTGGCAAAAAAAGTGATGTTGATTTCTATTGTAAGTAAAAGTATGTCTCAAAATAGAAAAATATCTTCAATTTCATCTGAAATGGGTTTTAGTACGAAAATAATGAGACAATATGTTAAGAGAAGATTAATTGTGGATGACAGTACTATGGAGGGCAACTGGGCAATCATGTGTAGAGCACCTCGTTCTGATAGAATTGAAGAGTTATTAAAAAATTTAGTCATATCATTTTGGATTGATAACACTCATCCTTCATCAAATAGTAGAGATGTCATCATGCATAAGATTGTACCTAGTCAATATGAACATCATACAAAACATTGGTTGGACACAACACAACATGAGTTATATGTGTTTTTTTGTAATGATCATCCTAATGTAAAAGTTGAGCAAAAATTGTTTGAAAAATTGAAGCCATACTTTGTGAGGTCAAACAAAGTGTTTGAAACTTGTTGTTGTCATCATATTGAGTTTGATGTCCACTATTAGGTATTTTGAAAGTTTATAGAAGACACATATGGTTTTCATGCCGCTCCTCCTAGTAGGAGAAGTGAGTTTATATCATCCATTTTTTGTGACAACATATATGATCCAATTGGTAAAATAAATTGCATCAAAGGATTATGTGAAACATGTGATGAATTGGCTCTATTTCCTTTGAAAACTAAAAATATTGATGTAACAAAAATATTGAATTACAAAAGTTACAAGTATGTCAAGAATGAAACAAAGTTGGGGAAAGAAACAAAAAGGTTGGAATGTGTTGAAGAGGAGTTTCCTATTCTAACATTTATGGATAGATTTAAGAAATTGATTCAACCTTATATTTGTCATGCATTTTTTGCAAAGTGGCAAGCACAAAAGTTTCAAACTCTGAGAGATAATTTTCCACTTGGAACAATTGTATCAGTTGTTGATTTTGCAAAGAACTATTCATTTGTTCATCAGAAAGAAATTCAATCAGATTATTACTTTAATAAGAAGGTCACTATTATGGTACATGTTTTTTATAGACATGCACAGTTAGATTTGGATGGTGTTCAAAGTATAGTTCAAGCACGTGTAATTATAAAAGAATATCATTTTTATATAAGTGATGATAAAGAACATGACATTCACTATGTAGAACATTGCTTCAATACGTTCTTTTCTTATTTGAAAGAAAGAAACATAAATGTTGATAAACATTATGTTTGGTCTGATGGATGTGCCACACAGTTTAAATCATCTAGACCATTTTATGCATTATGTAGATATCATCACAATGAGAATATAAAACACATGGAATTTATTTGAGAGTGGCCATGGAAAAGGTGAACATGATGGTGTTGGAGCTTGCATCAAATGTGCTTTGCAAAAGTATCAAATGAATTATTAGGGAGTTCGTGTAAATGATGCACATGATGTTTTTGAATGGTGTATGACTCATTTTGCATTAGATGAGGTTGGGACATCATCAACAATGAGTCGACAGGCACCATATAGAGTCTTCTGGGAGATAAAAAGTACGAATGTGTATGTCTATTTAACTTTTATGCAATTAAATTATAAAATTTTATTGTTAAGTTTTATTTTTGAATTTTTTGAAGTTTAAATTTAATTTTTCTATATTTTCAATTTAACAAACTTTCAGGTGTTAATATAAAAAACATGCATGGTTGCAACAGGATAGAAAAGAAATGTTCCTTACATTCAGTCATGAGTACAGATAATTGCAATTGGACATTAAAGACAAGAGAATACTCATGTTTTTGTGACAATTGCATTGATGAAAACTATGAAGAATGCATCAATCAGACACATGGATATATAGGTGCATGGATTTTGGTACCACTTGACGTTACCGATACATTTGATAAAGATGATGAAAATTTTGATGATATTCCATTGATTCCTGATGATTATAATCATATCTCTGGATTGCTAAAAGTGGGTGAGTATCATAAAAATTAATCTCAACTTTTTATTTAATTATCAATTTCAACTGTCTTATATATATTGTACACATGCATTCATGTATACTTGTTATGCAAGAGATGTCTTTGCAGTGATTGTTGAGCCTGGAAATCATGAAGGTGTCAGTTATTATTTATTTTGATGTACTACAGAGAGGACAAAGTTATATGACCCTAAAGAAAGTGATGGAATTTTGTTCCCCATAAGTAAATTATACATATACATGTACATGCACATATATATTTAAATAGATATATACATCTACGTAACTTCATATCTGTCAAATTTTAAAACACTTAAATTTGTGGTATAAGTTCTATTGCGATAGAGGGAACATATTTGAAGCAAGACAAAATAGTCCAACATGGAATACACTTTGTTGATTATCAACTTGACAACAAGGTTTTACAATATAGCCACCTAGTCGTTGCTATAGGGCTTTGTCTACATCCAATCAAACTTAATCATGTACGTCGCAAGTGGAGACTAGACATTGAAGATCATGAAAAAATATTGCATGTTATAAGTGTACATCATGGTTGATTAGACCTTTGAGATTTATTTTATAATAATATGAATATCAACTTTGGTGAAATTATGTTTTTAATCTGAATATCTGAGTCTTAGTCATCATTAGTTTATTTAAAAACTATAATAGTAATTGCACTACATATGAATTTAATAATTTAGCAACTTGATATAAATAGGCTAGAAGTTAGTTTGAACTTACACAATTTCATTATCTATGTTACAATTCTTAAATATCAGCTTCTTTTGAAACTATTGAATTTCATCTTGAATTAAATGTGTTTAGATTAATTGTATGATCATAAGTTCTTAATTTTCATTAATTTATTAAAAAATTAGATAATTTAATAATTTAAATTAATTGTACCATGGATGAATTTAATAATTTAAATTTATTTATCAACTTTTTTTCAAAATAGATTGAATTTCATAAGTGATAAATTATATTTATTTTTCTACTTAATTAGCTTTAGGGTTAGGTTCAATTGTACTCATTGTTAAGAATGAAATTCAATTAGTTTTATAGTTATGGTTTAACAAGATTAGCATATAAAAAGTAAGAACTTGTTTTTAAAAAGAATTGTGTGAGACTACTTGGAATCTGATACCCAAAATAGCATCACTACAGAATTTTCCACCTAAGAAAAGGGTTTCCCTTAATCATCTATGATTCTCCATACTCCACCTTAACAAGTTCCAACAAACAATAAATATGGTGATTTTGTATCATTGTAAAAAAAAACACATACTTTCTAAGCTCACGAAGGTCCTCTAAAAGTTATAATTAAAAACCATCCGTTAAAGAAGATCAGAAACATTATTATTATGATAAGCTTCCATGACAAACCACTTTAGAGTCAGTTCAAAGAAATTCGTTGGACAACTAAAAATTGAACTCTCGTTAAAAGAAAAAAGTAATTTTTTTTATTGTAGACCTTTATAAATCTAGTTTGAAAATGAAAAAAATTATTATTCTTAGTTAGGGTATGTAATCCTTTGATTTGACAATTTAAAATCAGTAGAGAACATTCTATTCTATTTAAAATCCTTTTCCATTTTTCAAGTAGTCTATTAACATTGAGCTATTTACAAAAAAAATGATCCTACACATTGATCAGGAAAAATTATTAGCTGAGGCTTTTGAGTGCATTATTTCCCTCACTTCCATCACAATGTGAGGAAACTCATAAAAAATAGATACAACACAACTTAAATGTATTCCAAAGTGATGAAGAGCAACTTCTGCTCCACCAATACCAGAAAATAGAGAAAGTACTCTGACACCATTAGGATATAATGCTTTCAAGAATAATAAATGATATGCAACTATCTCTATTTGGAATGAATTACCCAAACAATGCAAGTGATCATTCAGACAAGAAGTTCCATGTCTATCAAATCCTAATATAAGCTCTATCTCATGAAGCTCTAGAGGGATATGGTCACGTAGCCCCACCCATACCAAATTCCACTCTTCACACTTTTGAAGTATATGTTTCTGCACACTATCTTGCAGTTGCCCTTGTGAATTCTGAATCATAACTCTTAGTTGATCAATAAGGACAGTGCCACATCATTTTGAGTCTATGGAATTCAATTTTTTCCTCTGATCCCATGAAGGCCAATACTTTTTTATTTGCAGAAGTGCTTCATGAATAGTCATGGGGGGGAGAGGTTCTGCTTCAAATCACTCTTCTATTGGAAGGTTATGCACATACCCTCTTTCTCTTCTAGAAGCTGAAAAGAACATTGATTCCACCAACTCTGGTTCAACACTATTAAATTGTTTGGATATTGTCTTCCAAATATCCTTCAATGCAAAAGCATCGTTCTCATAGTAGAAAAAAGGTAGCCCTTGCATGAACGCATTGATTTCCTTTGAACGCTGGCCAACAGGTTTCCCAGGAACTCCAAAACTAATTAGTTCCTTGGGACACAAATTAGGCACTGCATCACATACTTCAAACATTTCTTGCTTGTCTTGCATACCCTCTATGTATTTTTCATACTTCAACACTTTCATTATCTATGTTACAATTTCAAACTTACACAATTTCATTATCTATGGTAAAATTCTTAAATATCAACTTCTTTTCAAACTATTGAATTTCATCTTGAATTAAATGTGTTTAAATTAATTGTACGATTATAAGTTCTTGATTTTCATTAATTTATTAAAAAATTATATAATTTAATAATTTAAATTAATTGTACTAAATTTATTTATCATTTTTTTTTCAAAATAGATTGAATTTCATAAGTGATAAAATATATTTATTTTTTTACTTAATTAGATTTAGGGTTAGGTTCAATTGTACTCATTGTTAAAAATGAAATTTGATTAGTTTTATAGTTATGGTTCAACAAGATTAGCCTATAAAAAGTAAGAACACAATTTTAAAAAGAATTAAAAATTGATTAAAGAAAGTAATTTTTTATTAAAATTATATAGTACAAGTTTACAAGTTATTATTAAATTATGATCACAATTTTATACATCAAACATAGTTACATGATAAATACTATAGAATAAAAATCTATAGATCTAATATATCTCTATGTAACTAAAATACAAACTGTAAATCTTGAATAAATACATGTATGTGGCAAATATTAAAAGTCATATAATATGTACATGTGATGGTATCTAATACTGAAGTATTGAATAATCAAATAAATAGTGAAAGAACATGTATGGACCATCAAGGTACTGAAATACACATATGTGTACATGTAAACTGTCTCCAATATATAAATGCATCAAATATATGTGAGTGTGTGTGTGTGTGTGTGTGTGTGTGTATCTCATGCAAATATATATACATGTACATGTTAGAGTTATATCTTTAAAGAATATATATACATACACATGTACATGTACATTCAAATTAAATACGAACTTGCATATATATAGATATATATCTAGTTTTCAAAACATTTAAATAATTTTAAACAAACTATTTCAAACATAAGTACCTGAGCACTATCGGGTGCCTCAATAGAATCATTTGTCTCATGTACATGATGCCCTGAACCAATAGTATGTGTAACCATGTGCTCAGTGACCTGTGCCTGCATGATTTATTATGAGTTAAAGGTCAAAATTAAATATTCTAGATATATATCTGAACTGAATTTTTTAATAAATGAACATATTTTTTAATTTCATATATATTTAAAATTAAAAATAAATTATATATGTACCTAGGTCTTCGAAGGTGGAGGATGATCAACAAACTCCATCGTATCATCTATCGATGCATCTGAGCTTGAAACTCTAACACCTACTGAACCTCCCTCAGTACCATCTCAAAATGCTGTTAAATCTGAGTGAAGTGGACTATGTAACTGGGTGGGTAATGGTGTAGAATTAGTGTTTCCATGTCCAAACAATAGGTCCATGTACAATGAAACACCTAGGCTCAAACTAGCATCAATCACAGATAGGCCTTGCAACTACTCACCAAACTCATCAAGACCCTTAGCTATGATCTAGACATCTCCAACTTGTATGTTTGAGTCCTTTGTAGAGTGTTGTGAGCCTAGTGTTGAATGCTATGAGCTATGCATAGGTGTATCATCTGGCACTAGTGTGGTGGCCTGTGTCTGTGGAACCATGTCAGGGCTCTGATGTTGTCTAACAACATTTGTCACTGTGTGTAGCAAAATCCCCTATGTATCAGAAATATATCTGACAATATGCAACATATCCTCCAAAAAATATAGTGCCACATCCATATGTCTCTATTTTCTTGAAATACTATAAATATCGCATGGCAGTGGTAGCCCAGCAGCTCTATATGCATCATTAGAGGAGGCACCTGAAGTGCTACTAGATGCCTATGAAGATGGTCAACCAAGTGAACGAGAATGTCGACTATGAAGATAACGATCAATAGAATCTAATGTGATACTAGCTACTATAGATGCAATGTGCCCAATAGTGTTAATTGCTCCCCTTTGGGAAGAAATGATGACTCTATTTGCAATAGGAGCATGCACAGGAGTCACAAGAGGAATCCCCTATCCAACAAACTCTCTAATATCTATAGGTAGCAGATGATGTGCACTGTGGTACTAGTCACAATCTGTGATCCGACCATGCCCCTGTCCACAATAATTAGGAATATCCAAGTAGTTGACATTGAGCCCTATACGGAACTCAGTGTACAACTGCCATGCAAAATAAAGGGGTATCTGGTCATTATTATGATAAACACCATGTGCTACTAAAAATTGTGGATAGATCATGCTAGCAATAATAGGGTCTCTACATTGTGTGACTCTGTAACCTCTCACCCTACCCCATGTACCCTCATACTCTAGAAAGAGCTCTCTCTTGATGACATCTTTGGGGGCTACCCTCTTGATGTCATTGAAAGATGCATCTCCTAAAACCTCAGCCCTAAGCTTGCTAGATATGGAAGCTAATATGGTAGGAGTAAATGAATGGTCAGCTCAAAACCTAGCTGTCAAATCTTGTAATCTCCTACATATCATAGTACATATGTCTCTATAAAGACTATCATCAAAGGTCGATATAGAGTGTTATAATATAGAAATCTCCTGCTCTAAAAATGCAAATAAAGTATCAATATCGATGCATGGAGATGGTGCAGTAGGACCTCTAGCAGGAGCTGTAGGTGTAGCCTAACCTAGAACAGAAGTTGCACCAGGAGCCACAGTAGGATCTCCACCACCTGGAGCCACACCAGGAGTCAAAACATGAGTTGTACAATGAGCCCTACATTGAGGTACACCATGAGCTGCAATAGGAGCCCCACCACGAGCAACATGACAAGCTACATGAGGAGCCACAACAGGTGTTGCAGTAGGAACTACATCAGGTGTCACACCAACCTATGCAGCACCAAGAGCTGCAGTAGGAACTACATCAGGTGCCACACCAAGAGCCACATCAAACTGATCGTGTGAAGCCATAGATCTATAGAAATGTATGAAGCTTTCTGAACTACCTACTATACACACAATTTTTTATTTTTAAAATTAAAAATTATACACATGTATGTAATTAAACATACATCACACATCATGGACCTAGATAATCTCTAACACATGGACTTAGATTAATTTTCATATAGGTAAGAATATAGCATACACATCTGCATATATAAGAACATATAACTTAGAACACATGTATGACCTAACGTAGAATACATGTTACAATGTTTAATTAATAAAAGTTAATTATAATCTTTAATATAACTTATTATAATATATACAAACATAAAGAATGTACATCATGTATATTTGAACATGTAAAGATCTTATATATCTTAAAAGAGTTAAGGTATTTAATATCTCTTTTTGTTCATGATCAATCTGGCCTACTTGAGAAATTTCAAGTTCATTTGGGAATATGCAAAATGAAATGGGTTCTCCTTTTTCACTCCCTGGAAAAAAATTCATGTAACAGGAGTTATCAATGCTCAAGGATATTCCCGTGGTGATCATGTCTTCAGAGAATGAGGAGTCATGAACAAGGAAGGTAAGAGCTATTGTCCATTGCATTGTTATTTAAGTTTGATCGCATTAGCCTTTAGGAGGATTTAGGGTTTTGAAGTTTCTTTTGTGTTTTTTAAATTGGGTGTAAATGATTTTTTATTGAAGTCATCGATTCAAGTTATGATTTGGGGAGGTCAGTTGATATCTAGGAGTTCATTCCAATAATAGGAGTTTGATCACATTAGCCTTTTTGAAGTTTTACATTTTGGAAGATATTTGTTAAATTTTTCAAATGGAATTTGAATGATTTTGATTGGGGTTATTGAGTCAAGTGTGCATTTGAAATCGTACCATTCCCATGATTTAAAGATGTATCCTGCTTGGGAAAAGGTTTCTCAGAATCATAAATATTTTTAAGGTGGCTATGTGCAGGATCATGGTGTACCAAACTATGGCCTTAAGTGGCAGTGAAAAACTAGCAAATCAGGGTTATGACAACTTGACACATAATTTTAAAGTGGTTTTGGACTTTATATAAAAAATTTGTAAGAAAATAATCTATAGGAAATTGAATCTAGTTTCTAAACTACAAGGCCTCATCTGGAGAAAAAATTATTTGATTGGTCAAAAGTTTGGGTTTTAATGCAGTACTACAAAAATTTCAGGGCGAAAATAAAAAGTAGGTGTATGTCTGACCACCTTAATCATAATCAAATTATAATATTTTTAAATATAATTTTAGATATAAAAATTAGACTCATTCCTGGATGTGACGCATATTTTTGGCAATTTTTATTCCAAATAAATAATTAATTATGAATTTTCTACTATACTATTTTCATAATTAAAAAACTCCCCTGTCTGACCACCTTAACTAGTTCAAAAAAAATCAAAATTAAGTTTTTATTTTCTTTTTCTTATACTAGTAGAAGCATAGAATGTGACGCATATTTTGGATTTCACAAATCTTATATGGTTTGAAAGTTATAGCTATTTTTCAACCAGTATGTCAATCAGCACTTTGTAGCTAACTCCATTAGAAAATAAGTAATAATTACTTGCTGAACTCGTAATTTGACAAAACTTACATTTTTGAAAAACTAAGAACATTCTTAAGAAACCCTTTTCATTACATCAAATTTTGGTTTAAAAAAAGTTGTCAGCTACATGCTTGAAGTAAAAAACACATAAGAACATGCCAAAAACACATTTTTGGAATGTTTTAAAGATGACCATATAAGGTTGGTATTGAAAGATATAGTAGGAATTATAAAGGTATTAATTGTTTTCATTTAGTATTAGGATGGGTGGGAAAAAAGTGGGAATAGATTTTGAAATTCTTTGAGGCATTTCAGAACTACATATTTTTCAGATTGCCACTTTTTGGCACACCATGATCCTGCACATACCCAGGTAGCGATGTTGTAATAATAATAATATGGTTATGATTGTATTAATTAGTTCAAATCAATTAATTGAAATGTCGACCAAATTAAATTAACCTCCTCTATTCCTTAACATTTTTATTTGATTAAATTATATTTTAAGAGTATAACCTTATAAAATTAACTTAATGGTTTCTTAATATTTTAGATTTAAACTAATTTTAATTTTATGAAAAACTAAACAATTTATAAATTAAAATGTGTCATGTAGTTTTTTTAAAAAAAAGAAAATTTATATAAAATGTTGGATTTAAATATTTTGAAGGTAATATTATATATTTATTATTTGTGCAAATTATATATTATTAATTATTAAATTTAATATAGAAGAAGATAATATAATATATAATGAAAATTTAAATATTAAATTAAAAAAATTAATTTGATATAAAACAAGAATAATGAAATTAATTTTGTTAGCATTATTTATTTTGTATTATAGATATGTCTAAAAGGTATATGGTCTACTTTTTAATGAAATTGTGAAATTGATAAGATAGCACATAGACTATTTAGTTATATTGTTTAATTCTAAATTTAGTTCATTCAAAATTTCTATTATTATATTTAACTTAAATAATGTAATATTTTGTTTATTTATTAATATTGTGTGATCTTGGGTATTATAGTTAGAACAAAAGTTTTTATCAAGATTATTGTCAAGTTAAGATTACAATTATTTTTTAGACTATAGGATTATAATTATAGTTACTATTATGATTAGGGCTAAGATTTATATCATAGTTCGTATTCTTATTGGGATTTGGATTTGGGTTTAAAATTATGATTATGGTTTTCTTGAAAGTTTATATTGTGGTTGTAATTATGATGAAGGTTAGGAATTTCATTTAGATTCATAATTAGGGTTAGTGGTAGGATAATGATTTAGGTTTATGTCACAATTATGGTTAAGATTAGGTTTAGAGTTTGGGCTATAATCTTGTTTTGTGTTAGGTTTTAATGTTTTGGTTAGGATTAGAGTTAAGATTAGGAAAATGTTACAATTATGGTTAGTATAAGGGATTGCAACATACATATTTTCATGGATTAGGATTAGGGGTAAGGTTAGAATTAGAGTGAGACTTTGGAACACATTTAATTTTATGGTTGAGCATAGGGTTATGGTTAGGGTAATGGTTTAGGTTTATGTAATAATCAAGGTTAGGGTTGTGTTTATAATCTAGGTTATGATCTTTTCCATAATTAACCTTCAAAATTTATTCGATGTACCTATTGCACACTAAGATTTTTATAATAGTTAGGGTTACGGTTTGGATGTACACGTATGTTATATATTCATGTACTAGGTAGATATGCAAATTAATGTACATTCTTGTATATGTATAATTTAGGATCTCCCCTTAAGACATGTCATTGAATTATATTATATAGTTAATTATATACTTAGATTAAGACATTAAAGTCTAAGTATTCTTTTAGAATTACAATTTAGCATTTAAATCTAACATTTTAAGATAGATTAGTGCACAAAGATTAGGGTTTACTATTTAGGGTCACGGTTTAACATTTATGGTTTAAATGATTATTATTAAAAGGTTAGATGTAGAGGTTAAACATGGGTTTGAATCATTGTTAGAAGTACGGTTTAAAGAGGTTTAGGGTATGGGTTTACATCATTGTTAGTTTAGCATGGCTAGAGGGTTAGGATTTGTATTAGGGGGATCATCTAAGATTAGGGGTTCTAATTTATGAAATTTATGGTTTTAGGGTTAGGATTTGTATTAGGGATCATCTAAGATTTGAAATTTAGGAGTTATGTTTAATCATCTAAGATTAGGGGTTATAATTTATGAAATTTATGGTTTTGTAGTTGGGATTATGACCATGTTTAGTATTTAGGGTCCTATTGTTTAACATTAAGGTTTAAGAGTTAAAATTTAAGTAATATATAAGATCTTTACATGTTCAAATATACATGATTCACATTCTTTATGTTTGTATATATTCTAATCAGGTTATGTTAAATTATAATTAAAACTTTTATTAATTAAATATTCTAACATGTATTCTTTATGTCATACATGTTCTAAATTATATGTTCTTATGTATGTACACATGTATGTTATATTCATACCTATATGCAAATTAATCGACATTCTTATATATGTATAATTTAGGATCTCCCCTTAAGACATGGGCATTGAAAATTATATAACTAATTATATACTCTGATTATTAAGACATTAAAAATAATTACACATTTAAACATGAATATTGAACACATACATGTATGCACATCTATGTTAACATGAACATATTTACATGTACATTTATGAAATAAAATATACATTTTAATCTACATTCTTATACATATATAATTTAGGATCTCCCAGGTTAAGACATGTGCCATTAAATCTAGTTAATTGTACACTTAGTTATAAGATAAATTAAGATCAATAGTTAACATATATATATATATATATATATATATATATATATATATATATAGAAATTATACATATAAAAATATGAATTTATTAAAAACATGTACATACATCTACTTTTAACCATGAACAAATATACATGTACATCTATATTCAAAATAAAAAATTATACATTCTAATCTATATTGTTACATGTACAATTTAGGATCTAGACCCTTAAGATATGTCATTTAATTAAACTTCTAAGATTAAGATATTAAGGCGAATTTGACATATATATATATATATATATATAATTTTATTTATATTTTTTTTGATTGGTAAACAGACAAGGCCATGATCATTTTATTAATAAAAAAAGTAACAATAGCTTTCTCCATTCAAATAGGCATTGATAGGAAAGAACGGAGAAGAAAACCTCCAGTCTTGCCCAGGACTAAAGTCCTATATTATTACATCTTATAAAAGGGGCATACCCCAATGACCTACATACTAGTTTATTTAATAACATTAAGAGCAATACTTGGATGAACTTTGACAATTTATTCCATCCATTTTACATAAAATTGCTACTATATGAAAGAGGACCAAATTTTTTACATCCAATTCCATATCTATGTTGATGTCTTCAAAATGATCAACCTTAATCGCATCCTGCAACACAACATCCCTACCAAAGAAACTATGTAGCAGCTAACCACCATTTGATGTTAGAACAAGTTTCTAAACATATACCTCACAAAATTGTTGAAACATACCTAAAATTGGCAAACTCAAAATTACAACTGAACTGAATACTATCAAAATTTAGAATGATATTTAAGTAACAACTACTTATTCTAGCCAACATCCACTTAATAAGACAAGATATAGACCAAATTCTAGCTAAATCACCTACTATGGTGTCAACTAAGTTACATGAGATAACGACATCATACCTATAGATGATAAAAGAACCATACTATCCTATACTACCTAAATAATTACATAATTATACTTCAAACCTAGCCTTCCTCTGTGTTTGATTCAATCTCATAAATGTAAACTAACATAAACACACCCATACTAGAATTAGATATGTCAGAATAGCCAAGCATATGGAAATGATCCAAATTCACCCTTTGAACCACTCCTTACTGCAACTTCTAGTAGTGAAATTACAGAGATTCTAACCAAAGAAAATATCTTACAAGATTACCAATCATCCAAAGTAATGTCAATAAAAAATGGAAGCCCACTCATAATTCAAGGCTCCTACATCCAAATAATGATTCTAGAAGCTACCGCATAAGGTCATCCTGACACATGAGATCCATTCTTTAATAGATTTTGGATCTATAATTCACTTTAAAACATCTAAATAAATTTTGAGCCCAACAAGAAACATGTTTATGATGATCGACACATAAGTAGAACCATAATCCTAACCACAACTACAACAATTGACAATAATGCAAATGCCCAAGAAATATCATATATGCATCTATATTTCCTTTGTTAGATTTCATACTAGTCTGCATTCAAGATCCTATAAAAGAAGCAAATACATACTTGAAGCAGAAATTCCCCAATTAATGTTGTAATGCTTCAAATAAATGACCTACTAACTATTCGAATAAACATCATACCTATTTCATCATACCTGGTATTAAATATTCTAGTCATTTAAAATGAATACCATAGATCCAATAACTATCTATGACCAGGCAAAAGAAAACCTCAGCAAACATTCATACAAGCTTTGTATATATGTCAAAGCTACCAATCTATATATATATATATATATATATATATATATATATATATATATATATATATATATATATATATATATATATATATATATATATATATATATATATATAACCCCAAGTTTTGTTACCTTTTACTATAGTAAGATTCTCTATTTACATCTGTTGTTAGTAGCCAAAAAATCCCTAGTATGTTGAAACAATTAATATTAAACTTATCAAAATGTATCTATATGATATGGAGTTTTAGGGTACTAGATTCCTACCCTATAAAGTATTACAAAAATTGGGTTCCGAACAACACCCGAGATCTTACATACCAAATACTTACAAAAGATAAAGATCCAACCTTAATGCAACATTCAATTTTCTGCATCCCTGGACCTTTCTTGTTTCCTCCATGATACCATGATCACCTCTAGAACTTCAACAGATTCGTCCACATCCACTTATGGAAGCATTTTGAATGAGACATTATTTCTACTTGTCTTCTCTGAGTTAATGGTACTGAATTCTAGCTCACTTAGGTCATCAAATTTCACTCCTGGCTGCACATAGATCATGAACAATTTAAGGTAATATGAGAGCCACTTGTTGTTTGCCTCTACAATTATCTTCTCCATTGTAAGAGAAAATTAACACTGGCCTCCATCCGTGGCCATTCCTTACAGAAGGCCAAGCTTTCCCTTACTATGAGGGATTGCCGATGAAGGGCCATCTCCAGCTCTGCATAACCCAAAGGTAACGAAATATACCTTTCAGGTAATGGGATTCTAAATTTAACATCAATGCTATGAATTGCCTTCTCTAGTCCTTTCCTCCAAACTGGGTCAAAAAGTTTGAAACTAAGCCTCACTATGTCTTCTTTCTGGATTTTTTCCCTTATCATTACCCCTATGAAGGAGCCAATTATGGAGCTATTGGTTCTCCAAGTCATGCTATAGTCAAAAACATCCTCTCCCATAGCTCTAATAATTGCAAATCGAGTCATATCATCTACTGCCCTTAGCAGACGATTCCATCTCTCGGGTTTGACCTTCCCCAAAAAGGCCATTGTCCTATTTTTAGTTGTATGAAAAATGTGGATATTTGTCTCCATCCAAGCTAGAATTAGGGTATTAAGGGGAGACAAATTAATATCTACTATTGAAATAGCTCCACTAATAGCTTATCCTAATAAATCCTAATTCAGCTTTGCAACTTATGTCCTCATTATCTATTTTAGAGCTACGCCTTCTATGATAACTGCCATCATTATGGCTTGACACATCTCACTTCTTAATGAAGCTTGACATGTGAAATCCCTTACCTTATTTTACTTAAATAGCATGACATAATATAAGAATTGTAAGACATTACAATAGTGGGATCCTTCAAGTGCCTTCTTACACTTTGTACAAAAGCTGCAGTAAGAGAATATTATTTGAAAAACCAAATCTATAAGGATAAGATAGTAGGGGCATATGCAAGAAAGTCCTAATTTATGTACTATCTAATGAATATAAATAACAAAATAATTAACCTCCTTATACATATATCTTATTCTAACCATTCCTTAACGTAATTAAACCTAGAAGGTCTTCCACAACTAGGATGGCTAAGTATAGGGGGAGGCTTTCTACTTTATATATTACAAATTGTATGTTAACATAGAAATTCCATTCACACCCTTATTAGCTAACCCATCAGCTTTGACATTACCTTCTCTAAAAATATGAGTAATATGAATATCCTCAAATTTATCTTAATATCATAAGGGTATCTTGAAGCTTTGAATTTAACACCCAATTTGGCATCTTTTTCTTCCTAACTACATTAAAAACAATATAAGAATCATGTTCTATTATGATTTTAGACAAGCCTAGTTTCTTGCAGAGTTGTAATCCTTTCTCTAGGGCTACTAATTCAGCTATATTGGTTGAAGATGGAGGTAGCGGCAAAGCCAACTTTGCTAACCATTTTCTATGCTTGTCATTGTTAATGAAACCAATACTAGCTATCCTTGGATTACCCTGGGCCACTCCATCAAAATTCAATTTATGCCACCATTGAGGAGGTGGGACCCACTTGCAGTTCACTCTTGCTTCCTTGTTGCGAGAAGAGTGAACCAATGGATGGTTGATAATGGTGGCCCAATTTTTCTTCATAAACCCATCCCATGTCGAGAATGAACCTTCTTCTTTAGAAGATTTCCTAAGATGAGCATTAAGCACTTCCACTATAGCAGCTTCTAATTTTAGTAAAAACCTTTCTATGTTCAGCGCTATCTCTTGAAAGATGCGGTGATTTCTCTCCTTCCACAATTCCCACACCACAATCAAGGGGAAAATATGCAAGAGCTTGTTATATACCCCACCTAAAAAAATTGTGGTCCATGAGCTAAGTAAACTTTTGATGGAGTTTTGCAAAGGGTTAGCCCAACTAAGATGATCCCTAAGCCATTCCCAACAATTGAGTGCATAAGGACAATTGAGGAATAGGTGATCTACATTCTCATCACTTTGCTTACATAAAACACATCAATGACGGCCTATAATACCAAATCTTAATAACCTATATGTGGTCAACACCCTCTTTTGAAGGACAAGCCATAAAATGAATCTAAGCAGCAATTCAATCTTAGACCATTTATGAGATTGAATGATTGCCTTATAACCTTGTTTCACACTATATGTGCCATCCTTAGATCTCACCCAAATAAGGTTGTCTGACTTTGAGACTTGTTTGATATTTTTGTTGGAAATGATCTTCTCATAAGCCTTAATAAGGTCTAGATCAAATTCTAGATTGTCCAGCGAGTGCCATTTCCATTTCATTACCCCTTCGAAAACTTCTTTAATCTTATAGTCCTCAACTTTACTTCCCCACATAAAGTTCAACCTTTGCTTTAGGATATAATTATTTGGGGATGATTCAATTCCATCCCATGAATCTTCCTAGAACAATGCCTTGTCACCTAATCCGACATCCCAAGTCAGAAATTTACTAATAAGACTCTAACATTTAGTCATAAAGTTCCAACATTCTGATCCTTTAGGTAGACTATCCATTCTAAACAAGGATTCTAGGTTTGAAGGGTTGAGATATTTTTTAAATAAAATTTTAGCCCATTTTTTATCAGATTCTTTATATAATCTCCAAATTAATTTTTCCCCCAAGGTGTCATTTTGCCATTGAGGCTTTTTAATACCTAAGCCCCCATATTCTTTTGATTTACATATGCTATCCCATTTTATAAGGGCCAGCTTCTTATCTTCTTATTTATCTTTCCATAAAAAATTCCTAAGTTTGGACTCGAATGATGAAGACATCCAATTAGAAAGGGGTAAACAAGCCATAGGGAATATTGGAATGGCTAAGAGGACTAACCTTATCTTAGTAATTTTACTTGCCTTATATAGCCATTTATTTTTCCAATTCCCAATTCATTTATCTACCTTTTCAATTGTGTCCTTTCAAACTTTGCAGTGTTTTTCTCCTTTATCTAGAGAGATTCCTAGATATTTGCAAGGAAATAGACCCTTCTTAAATCCCAGGATCCTATAGATTGAATTCTCCATTTCTGGACTGGTATTCAAAAAGAAAATCTCAGATTTTTCTTTGTTCACTTTTTGTCCAGATGCATCCATATAGGTTTGCAAAATATTTTTATAGCCCACAGACTCTTGAATTGAGCTTTTACCTAGTAGGATGGTATCTTCCACATACTATTGATGAGTAATGTTAGGGACATTTCTAGTTACAGAAATACCCAAAATCCTTCGTCTTAAATATGCATTTGAAATAACTCTTCGAAACGCTTCAGCCATAATGATAAAGAGGGAAGATGAGATTGGGTCTCCTTGTCTAATACCCCTAGATATCTTGAAAAATCCTTTCGGTGTTCCATTAATGAGAATATGAATTTTAGGTGTAGAGATAAATTTAAAGATTAGGTTAATCCACTGATGAGAGAAGCTGAATGCTTCTAAAACTTTATAGAGGAAGCACCAGTCAACCATATTGTATGCCTTCTGTATATCTAGTTTCATTAGCATACATGGTTCTCTATCTCTTGTTGCTGAGTGAATAGTTTCCTGAATAATAAGAATGCCATCCAAGATAGATCTCTTTGGTACAAAGCTAGTTTGTTCTTTCGAGATTATTTTTGGCAAGTATTCCTTGAGTCTGGTAGCCATAATTTTTGAGAAAATTTTGTAAATTGTATTGCATAGAGCTATAGTGCAAAATTCCCTGGGATGTTCAGGCCCTTCCTTCTTAGGAATTAGTGTAATGAAAGAAAAATTAATTTTTGTCAACAATGATCCACCATTTCATGATGCTTCAATGCCCTTCCATAGATCTATTCCTAAGATATCCCAACATTTCTGAAAGAAGAAGGCCTGAAAACTGTCAGGCCTTGGCAATTTGTCAGGGTTCATATTAAAGACTGCAAGTCAAACTTCTTCAAGGGTGATTGGGCGATTGAGATTTTTATTATCTTCTGGGGTTCTAAGTTTTGGAATGAGATTGAGCATGGTGGACTGGGCTATCCTCTTTGATCCTTCATAATTGTTAAGTAGTTTTTTAAAATGGGAGATTAATGTGTCTGCTATCTCTTGAGGATTTTCTATTTGTAGACCTAAGTTGTTAGTGATACTGGTGATTCTACATTGAGCTCTATTGTAAATGGTTGAGTTATGAAAAAAATTTGTGTTATGGTCTCCCTCATTGAACCATTTTCCCCTAGATTTTTGTCTCCAAAAGGTTTCCTCTTTTGATAGTATGTCTTCTTGTCTTGATAAAAGTTCTTTTTCTAAATGGTATTTCTCATAATCCATATGAGCTCTGATGATTTCTTGATTTAAATTTTTTAATTTTCCTTCTATCTCCAGTTTTTCTTTGAAGATATTAGTAAAATGTTCTATATTCCATCTTAAAATATTTTCTTTTAACATTTTGAGCTTAGAAATAAAGATGAACATTTTGGAGCCCTCAAAGTTAGCTTGTGCCCACCAAATCCTTATTTGTTCAATAAATTTTGGATCTTGAAACCACATTTTTTCACACTTGAAAGGGTTTCTGGGCAGTTTAGATGGTTTCGATATTTCCATACATATTGGAAAATGATCTGAACCTACAAATAACAGAATGGATGATACGAGATTTTTATTAAAATTCATAATTCTGCCAACTATAAAAAAACCTATGTAGTTTTTTCGCTATGAAATCATGGTCCTTTCTTTTATTATTCCAAGTAAATGTACCATTACTTGGTGGAATTTCTACCAAACTATGTTTATCTATCCATGATTTAAATTCCAATGAGGAAGATGTAAGATGTTGTATTCCTCCTACTTTTTCATTCAGATCGATAATGGTATTAAAATCACCACCCATTAAGACATGACTATTTTGGTGATTATTCAATACCTTACCTATTTCGTCCCATACCTCTTTTTTCTTTATTGGATAGGTAGGTCCATATACATTAATTAAGATAAATTTTATATTAGATTTTAAACTCCGTATGCTGATACACATCCAATTAAATCCACTAACTAAATATGTTAATTTAATTTTTTTTGGGTTCCATATAATTCCTAGTCCACCTGAAGCACCCAAAGCCTCAGCAAATACTAACTGCCAAAAACCTAAGTTTCTATTTAATTTGGAACCTTCCAACTTGTTTAATTTAGTTTCTTGAATTAAAATTATTTAGGTATTTTGTAATTACTCTTTTTTTATTAGGGGCATTTAGACCCTTAGCGTTCCATGTAGTGATCCTCATGATGCCTTGGGAAGGCACTTCCCCTTCCCCACATTTAGAAGTTTATCAATTTTATTCTGTTCCCTACTTAGTTCTTCAATCTCTCACAATTCCTTTAGAGTTTTCCTTCCTCTTTTTCCTTTCATCTTGCCAAAAATAGGGGAACTCAGTCCTGCCTGATTCATACATAACCCCAATTCTTCCAAATTATCATCCACATTATGCACTGATGAAGTTACAGTGTCTCCTATTGCCTGGAACTCCTCTTGTTCTAATTCTCTGCAAATCCCAATTCCAATATTTGCATCTAGCTTCTGCTTCTCCCCATTTCCTTCTGATATTCTATACTTCCCTTTAGTAATTTTTGATTTATTCCCACTTTTCTTATCTTGTTCCTTAAAACTATCCTCCATCTGTAATTGTAGTAAGTCTCTTTGAAGATCATTCGCTGTATAATCTTCCCCCCCCCCCCCCCCAGTTTGATGATTTTTTGTATAAGTTCTTCTTTTTGGTGTATAGTACTATTATCAATATTGTCATAATTAAAGATCTGAACTAGTTCTTTGGTGTCTACAACACTAGAGTTTGCATAATCAACTGAGTTGTCATGTTGACAACATAGTTGTTCACACTCTCAATTTAGCACATGGTGTCTACTACATAATTTTACATGACACACCTTTGTAGGCTTATCCTCACATCATTAGACCAACTCCTATGCTAAATGGAGGATAACCCACTCTTGGTTGACATGTTCTTATTGTGAGGTTTATCATATGGATAACTCTTAGACATTCTAGATGCATCATAGAGCCCTGTTGGGCATTCATTTTGCATGAGGTCAATGGTAGGAATCCATAGTGTAATTCTTCTCTTGAAAATAATTTTTTTTTAAGGATCCGCTCCAAGGTTCAATGTTTGTCTTGTGACATACCAAAATCTGCTCAGTAGAAGATAAATGTGAGTGTTCATGAGGAGGCCTTTGCTAGTTCTAAAAAACCTCTTTTGTCTTGGAATCGAAGTAAAATTTGTTTTCTCTCTCAAAATATCACACCAAAAGAACAATATTTTTTGTATTTTCTTTTTTTTTGTTAATGAATGCAATTCTAACAATGCAGCTACTATGAGGTCCTATTCTAATAGGGGGTTAGCAAATAAAATAATGAAACTGAAATCAAATAACTTGAAATTGAAATTCCTAAATGGATATAAGCTATAGAACACAACACGTTGCAAGTTAAACCTTTGAAGAAATCAGTAAGAAACCAATGAAAACAAGAGCAATGCTTCCGAGAATCCACTAATGCAATCATCGGTGAGAATTTTTAACAAATTGAATGATGTTTCACTCTTCATCAAATCGCAAGGCCATAGAAAGTGCACTCATGCAAGACAAAAGGTTATGTAGACACAATTAGGTGATCTCTTCTCAAGCTCATTACATCAACAGAATTCATATATCTGTAGCAAACACTAGAACTAAAAGATTGCACTACCAAAAACAACACAATAAACCTTTGGCTCAATCACAATCTCATGAATAAAATCCACAAAAAAATGACACATTCAGGCAAGAATAACTAGATTTCGAATGCTACTACCAAAAGCATAACTTTATTGCATAAAAATGGTGACCCTTCTTACATTTTACAATGGCGTATTTATAAGAAATCATCTCCTCAATTTTTGTTGAGAGTGAGAGATATCTTAATGCAATAAGATGCTTTTAAATTATTTAAACAAACTAAATATATACAAACTAATAATCTAACTAGTGCTTAGAGGAACTCCACCCATATTTTATTCATTAATTAGATGCATGAGCCCTTTACATGTCAAAAACAATGAAAGCATGAGAGAGAAAGTAGGAGTAAGCCATCAGTCAAAGTAGAAGTGCATGGAGACACCAAAAAATAGAAGCTAGCCCTTCACTTGATGCGTGTCAAAGTTAACTTGTCATCAAAATGTGCTCCCAATGCATGAAAAGTTCTATTTTTGGAGCTAGTAGTCAATTGTTGGCACACCTATGAATTATGGAGCTGCAGAGCTGAGGACCTCGACTGTGTCAAAATCTCAAAATTTTACTAAGTGTCAAAATTGAAATTCTGGCATTTGGGTTTTGCTTATCTTTATCCTAACTTGATATCTTTGGATGTTTGCCTTGAATTTCTCTATAATCTCAGTAATCTTAGTAGCATCAGGAAGATCCAAAGCCTCATACTTGTCTTTGATTTTCTGTCTATAGTTGTCCACCTCAATTCGAGTTTTTGCAAAATCTTTGAGTTTGGTGTCCAACTCTAATAGTGCTTCTTCTATCTTGAAGGCTTGTTTGATGTCTTCATCACTGGATTTTTCCTCTAAAGTCTTTCTAAAATATAAAGTAGGAGGAAGCCATCAGTCAAAGTAGAAGTGCATGGAGACACCAAAAAATAGAAGCTAGCCCTTCACTTGATGTGTGTCAAAGTTAACTTGTCATCAAAATGTGCTCCCAATGCATAGAAAGTGCTATTTTTGGAGCTGGCAATCAATTGTTGGCACACCTCTAAATGATGGAGCTACAAATCTGAGGACCTCAACTAGGTCAAAATCTCAAAATTTTACTAAGTGTCAAAATTGAAATTCTAGCATTTGGGTTTTTCTTATCTTTATCCTAACTTGGTATCTTTGGATGTTTTCCTTGAATTTCTCTATAATCTCAATAATCTTAGTAGCATCAGGAAGATCCAAAGCCTCATACTTGTCTTTGAATTTTTGTCTATAGTTGTCCACCTCAATTCAAGTTTTTGCAAAATCTTTGAGTTTGGTGTCCAACTCTAATAGTGCTTCTTCTATCTTGAAGGCTTGTTTGATGTCTTCATCACTGGATGCTTCCTCTAAAGTCTTTCTAAAATTCTCCACAATTAACTCAACTAGTAAATGCTTCTCTCATTCTTCATCTTCAAAAATGTCCAAGCATGCTTCATTGTACAACTTTCCTGCTTCCAAAATTTTCTCTCGGGCTTGGTCCTTGAGCCTATGTATCTCATCATGCAATATTTTCATCACTTTATTTCCATCTGCAATCTTTTCTATCCAATCATCTATCATGTCTAACTCTTCTCCGGTATATACATCAATCAGAATGCGGTACCTTTTCCCTTTTATGGCTTGTAGAGTTTGTAAATCCTTGCTCCATACCCATACCTCATCCATAATACTGAAGTCCTGCCTCAAAATTGCCACAATCTTATCAACATTCTCTTGTGTAGCATGCAATAACTTTAGACTTCCTGTGATTATAGTGACACCCCTATCCTCAAGGTTGTCTCACCAATCCTGACAAGCTCTCAAAAATGGACTGAGTTGTACACCTTCCCCTTCTCTAAGAATGGTATTCAAAGTGTCCTCAGGGCATTCAGAATCAACAGGACCAATAACTTTAGCTAAATATCCTTTTAATATTTCAACTTGCCTTTGAAGTGTTTTGACTTCAATCTCCTCTTATTCCATATGGTTAAGAACCTCCTTGACTCCCATAGTCATCATCTATCGAGAAGCATATCATGTAGGATTTCCTAACATGATATCCTTCACTTCATAGTCCTGAAGGCTAACAACTTCTTCATCTGTACCTTTCGAAGGGTGAGCCACCTATGCAAATAAGTCCTAGTTCTAGGTAGAAGTAATGAATGCAAATGGTGTTGCATCATATAATGGAGAGTCAGGCTTGTTCAAAATCTCTGCAATGTCACAAATATCATCCTCTAAAGCAAGGAATTGATGCTTAGCACTTCTCATTATTTTTTTTGGAGCCATCTCTGGATATGTCTTTCTATAACCTTGGCTTTAGATGTTGAAGGGATGTGTTCAACTACCTCCTTCCCTTTATCACTCTTTCTTGGAGTCTCCTATTGTGAGGGTTCTTCTTCTATAGTCTCAATTTTTGTAGATCCTGTAGTTTGATCCTCAACTTCTTGAGAAGGTTTTTGTATACATTCTACTACTTATGCCTCTTTTGATGGCTCATCAGTAACCCTTGGTTCTAGTTCTCCTTGTAATTATGATTCCTTTTGATCATGTTCTTCTAAACTCAGAGGTGGAGGTGTCACTAAAACCTTATCTACCATCATAACTTGAGGTGAAGATGGGGGAGTTGGAGGAGGACTTTGTGTCTCAAGTGGCATCTACGTTCAACCTTGCTATTGAATTTCACCTGTAGGAGTATCCCTAATCTTATCTCCAACCAATTATGTACCTACTGGAATGAAATCAAAATCAGGGATGGAGAGAACATCATAACCTAGCTCCCTTTTCTTATTCACCCATCATTTTACTTTGTCTTTCAAAGAAGAGAGTTCTACTGTTTTAGCTTGGGTGGGTGGTGGGGTATTTGTGACACTCTTCCTTCTTTCCAATTTTGTAGCTTTGGAAAGCCAAGTTATCCTTTGTAGAGGTACTTGCTCCTCCTCTTCATCTGACTTTGTTTCATCCTCATCTGATTCTTCCTTGGAAATGGTTTGAGGAATAGATGAATTAAGCACTAATCTGTTACGAACTCTTTGCCTCTTGTTCATTCTAACTTTGATCCTCTTTTTCTTCTGTGGAACCATAGGAGAAGTAGGCTCTTCATGCATTCGATGAATGGATGTCTCTAGAATCTCTCCCTCTTCTTGTTGGCTTGAAAAAATAGGAGGCAATGGATAATCAACCTGGATATGAGAAATTCTAGAGTCTTGGGGCTCCTAGAGAGTAGATTCTTGTCACTACGAAGGGGCCTATTCTTCAACATGCTCTATCTGAATCCTTTGAGGAGAGGCTCTCTTCCTCTTTTCCTTCTTCTTCTTTGAAGGATGGTAGTATCCCACTGGATGATCAAGTTGGTAGACTATTTTTGGCCTAATAGGAGACTGGAGTGCAAAGATAGAAACTGTGACTTTATTCCCCTTTAGCCTTTCTGGGTGAGCATGTGCATGAAATATCATTGCATCCGAAATTGGATCAAGTGGAAAGGGTTTCTTGATCCAACTCTTTGTCATTTTGATGACATATGTCGCTCGATGATTAATATCATCTCCTTCCTCTCTATCAATTTTTGCATTTAGGATGGGCCTCTTGCTAACTTTATCTATATTGAATAAGGGATCTAGTACTTTTTGTGAATCTTGTAGCCTTATCTCATCCAGGATGGTCAAATGGAGAGCCTTCTCAACTAAATACAAAGTAATTCTACAATAGTCCCTGATACAAACATCATAGTCATTTGTGGCATTCATCCAATGATGTTCAATGGCATCCTCATGATAGAACTCTTTTCCTGCCAGGTTTTCCACTTTACCAACATTGTCAAAGAATGGTTGGGGAGAGTTATATTCTTCAAGAGGATAATTCTCCCATTCCAACTTGAAAGTCAAAATATCCTACTTTCTCTTTACCCGATATGCTCCTATTACAAAAGGCCAATCCAAACAAGGCCTCCATTTTTTTTTATCCTCTCATAAGTTGACTCAATCTATTGGGAAATTTCCATTAGAACCAACTTATCGCTTGGGTATCTTGGGAGATTCTTTGGATAGATGGATGCACTACCAACACAAATGTATGTGAATATCTAGAACTAGATGAAATATGCACCAAGAGCTATGATTTGTGTCTTGGTCTCATTAGAAAATCTCTTCCCATAATCCCCTTCGATGAATCAAATGATGGAAAAGATGAAGGAATCATTCACAATTCTATACTCATTTCTCTACAGTGACAGCTTCTTCTTAACTAGTTGAGGATAGACTATATACAACTATGCATTAGGATCTTGCATACTACCCTTCTTGTACAACCCAGGATAGTCAGTGGCTCTTGCCACAAGTAAATATACCACATAAGAAGTCATATAGAATTTCTTCTTGTCCTTCATTGTCTATAACTAGTTGCACAAGTTCTCACTAAGTGTGGTGGTGCAATCTAGTGGTATCTTTGCATGTTTGATGGTCTCAATGAAGTTGACTATGAATGGAGTGAGATGACCTACTGTAGGCAATCCCATAACTCTGCTCAGTAGAATGATTGAATATCCAATGTCATCCTTCATGTATCCTTGGGTCATATCCACTTTGCTGATTGTATTCCCTTGAGGTGGTATCTCAATGAAGTATGAGGAATATATGATTTTGATAGCCACTTGGTAATGATCCTTATGCCACCTTTTAGTTGCCTCATATGAAAGCCTGATAAAATGATTAGCTCTAGGTAGATGAAAAACCCTCTCAATATTATCATGTCGTAGATCCAAGACTAGTTCTCTAGTGATGCTCTTTACCACCCTTTCATCAAGAACAAAATGCCAAGATAGGGTCATAATCAATTCAGCTGACTGCATGGTGCCAGGATGTGATGTTGTATTTACTAACCCAAAATAGATTAGGGTGGATCTCACAGATGACCTTTTGGTTGGGTTGTTACAAACCCTCAAAAACTCTCCCAAGTCCATGTGTCCAAGTTCTATCTTTGATCTTAGAGTATTCATCATGCAACCATAATTTTGGGGTTATGCCTTGGAACTTGTACACAACTGGTTTTGCTACTGATCTAGATGTGGACACCATATGATTATATTACCTGCATGTCACAAAAGAAAAAAAATGATTAATTATTAGATTAAAAAAAAAGTAAAAGAGGAAAAAACGTCCTTCTAGAAAACTTATTTATTTTTATTTTTATTTTTCTCTTTTCTCTTAAAACTAATTTAAACTAAAATTAAGTTAAATTAAAAAGGAAAAAAAGGAGGAGGTGTGGCGAGCAGCGCCGTGCACCCAAAAGGGCCCACATCATGCCATGTGTATAGTCTAATAGGGCACACACAGAGCCGCATCATGTTCACAAAAGGGGTGCAGTGGTAGTGTGCACAACACTATGCCACACACCCAAAAGGGCGCGCACAAAGTTGCATAGCAAACCCAAAAGGGCACAGCAATAGTGGCCAAGCATAGCCCAAAGGGATCTATTCCTTTGCTATGAGCTACCATTTAGGATCTATTCCTTGGCTTCCAAACATTCTTGCATAGGGATCCTAAAACAAAAAAGAGAAAAGGAAGATAAGGAACCAATTACTTTTATGAGTTGTCCCCTAAAGAACGCTGAGTTGAAATATTCAAATCTTGATAATTAGTCCTTTGCATTAATCAAGGTAGTAAAGAAGTTTTGTCACTACATACTCAAAAGTAAGGTGTATGCAATTGTACCTGACCCAGCAATAAAGACACTTTTGATGCAAAATGAACTTGGTGAAAGAAGAGGAAAGTGGATGGCAATACTTCAAGAATTCAATCTATAAGATTAGTCAAAGGCCAAGGATTGTCCAAAATGATCATTGACAACCAGGAAGGAAATCAAAAGGAATTCAAATTTGATGATGAAACTGATAAAGATGATCAAGAGAAGATGGTTATATCACAAGTTGATATCAATCAAGGTGTAGTGATAGATGTGTGGTACCAAGATATTTTCTATTATCTCTTACAAGATTAATGTCCCAAATGGATGAACAACTCACAATGTAGGGGACTTAAGATGAAATGCAAGTCTTACAAGTTACTTGATAACAAGCTGTATAAAAGTAACTACGAAGGGATTTATTTGAACATTTTCATGACAAGTATGGTATGGGGCACGGTTTTGCAAAAGCAATAGCTCACATGATTTTAAGATCGGGTTATTTTTGGCCCTTGATATTTAAGGATACTTTTGAACATGTGCATTCTTGTCATATATGCCAAACCAGTGCTAACAAAGAGAGACACCCAACAATGCCACTACAACCAGTATACGAGGCACACCCTTTCACAAAATGGGGATTGGATTTCATTAGTCTAGTAAACCCACCATCCTCAAATGGACATGCATTCATTCTCATGGGTACAGATTATTGCACATGGTGGATGGAGGTAGAGACTTTCAAAAATTGCTCTGCTAAGGTGGTGACTGACTTTTTGGAAGAAAATATTGTTACTAGATTTGGAATGCCATTCGCTCTTGTATGCGATAATGGATCTGCATTTGCATCTACATTCTTGACACAATGGACATTTGACAAAAAAGTCATCATCAGATTCTCCTCAAATTACTACCCACAAGGAAATGGGGTAGCAGACTCTACAAATAAGAACTTAATCACTGTGATAAAATGATTACTGAAGGAAAACCCTAGGGAATGGCATACGCAATTGAAATATGCCTTGTGGATGGATTGGGTCAGAGTTAAAAGGGCCTTGGGTACTTCTCCATATCTACTTGTTTACGGGAAAGAACTTGTATTCCCACTCAATCTCAATATTCCTATCTTAAAATTCATGAGTGGGTATGCTGATGACACTGACAAAGTTCAAATCTGATTGATGAATCTTCTAGAAATGGATGAGAAATGAAAAATTGCATTAGAGCACATGGCTAAACATCAAGCTATTGTTAAGAGATGGTTTGACAAGAGGGCCATAATAAAATCCTTCAAGATTTTTGACCTTGTCCTACTTTGGGATAAGGCAAAAGAAAATTCGGGCAGCCATACCAAGTTTCAACACTTGTGGACAGGCCCATATCAAATTGCAAAAATTCTTGGGGAAAACACTTTTGGGCTAATTTCCTTATAGGGGAAATTTCTACATTTGCCCATAAATTGGCAATTTCTAAAACATTATTTTGAAGCTTAAAAAAAATAAAAATTAGTTAGATTTCATTTCTGCATCTAGATTAGGTTTTCATTTCTACAAGCATGTTTATTTCTACAAGTGTTTTTCTTTTCAAGTTGTGTGTTTTCTTTCAGTCGTGCGTTCATTTTCAAAGTTATGTCAGTCCTAGGGGGAAAAGTGTACTTGGGATCTTTCTCATGGTTTTTACTAACCACTCTTTGGTCTTGATTTCAGGAGGAGGTATTTATTTGTCAAAACATTTTGATGGCTGTGTATCTCATACCAACTGAGCAATTAACATTTCTTGTAAAATTAGGGGACTTTCAGTCTAGAAATCAGAAGCCTAGACCAACAAGCTATTAACACTTTGAAAATTTTAAAATTTAATTGTTTTAAATTTTGTTGAATTAAAGTCAAAGACGGTGTGGAATGATCCAAACTTCAACTAGTTCAAGCAGGAGGGATCTCCTCAAAAGGTTACTAAGATCATTATTGGCATGAGAGATTCCTAAAGTTCTAAAAGAGGAATGCAAGGGATGTTCATAAGAGATTGAATCCAAGAAATGACACTGATGTTCTAGGTACATAGTCTAAGTGTAGTTAGGATACAAAAAGAAAAAAGAAAAAAGAAAAGAAAAGACAGTGTTAAGTCTGAAGGATTCTAGCGATCTAAAATGGCTAAAGATATGTTACAAAACAAAGCATCTTGCAGTCAAAAGTATTGTTTCATCAAAAGTAACATGTTGAATGACATGGAGCAATTATGAAAAAGGCCAAAATAAAATTAAAAGAACATGGCATCCTGCCAAGAGCCCTCAAACTAATTCTCTCATCTGGTCAAGCAATTAATTGACAAAGAGCTTTCATGGAAATTTTGAATGAATGAGCTAGGAGGAGTGGAAGATTGTTTTGAGTTGACAAAGAACTTTGATTGATGGCATCCTAACATGTCAAAGGGAATGAATACACAATGTACACACTGAGTTTGAAGGTTTTGACTTCAGAGATTTTGATTGCAAAGTCATTTGAATTACGCTCGATGTGTTCAAAGTTTAGTTGTTGTTTTACACACATCTAAAGAATTTTTGTTGATGAAGAAATGCCTTGATCATTTCTTCCTTTTTTTGGGGCAATTTGTTGTGGTCTCCACAACACACACCCCATTCCTTACTAGGAATGGGGATGCCCTACTTTTTTTTGACTCCTAGACTCATAGTTCGGGAGTCGGGAGAAGAAAATTTGGTTAAATAAGTTAAAATTTTAGAAGAGAAAAAAAATTTATCAAAAAAAAAAATTGCGTGCATGCATCGAGGCATAGCGAACTTTGCAAAAGAGAGATGGTTATAAAACCCTCTCTCCCCTTCTTGAGTTGCTCTTTTTTTTTTTTGAGCAAGAGCAAGGAGGGAGAGGTATGGAGACCCCCCCTCCTTCCCCCACCTACATTTTTTTTTCTTCTTCCCTCTCAAGTGTGCACGCATGTGCATGAGAGGTAGTGCGAGGAAGCACTACTGCATGTGCCCTTTGGGCTACATGCGGTAGTCGTTGCTGTGCCCTTTTGGGTGCACAATGCAGCTCTGTGCGCACCCTTTTGGGTGTGCGGCATGATGTGACATGTGCTATTTTGGGTGCATGATGCCACTCATCACACCTCATCATTTTTTTCCTTTTTAATTTAACTTAATTTTAGTTTAAATCAATTTTAAGAGAAAGCCGAAAAAAGAAAAAAAAAACAAAACAAAATAAATAAGTTTTCTAGAAGGAAATTTTTTTTATATATCCAATAATTAATCATGTTTTTTCTTTTGTGACGTGCAAAAAATATAATTAGATGGTGTCCACATCCGGATCAACAACAAAACTAGTTATGTACAAGTTCCAAGGCGTAACCCCGAAATCATGATTGCATGATGAATACTTTGAGATGAAAGACACAGAACTTGGACACACAGACTTGGGAGAGTTTTTAAGGGTTTTTAACAACTCAACCAAAAGATCATCTTTGAGATCTGCCCTAATCCATTCTAAATTAGTAAATGCAGCATCACATCCTAGCACCATGTAGTCTGTTGAATTGATTATGACCCTATCTTGGAATTTTTTTCCTAATGAAAGGGTGGTAAAGAGCATCACTAGGGAAGTAGTCTTGGATCTACGACCTAATAATATCGAGAGGGTTTTTTATCTACCTAGAGCCAATTAGTTTATTAGGCTTTCAGATGAGGCAGCTAAAAGGTGGCATAAGAATCATTACCAAGAGGCTATCGACATCATATATTCATCATACTTCATTGAGAAACCACCTTGGGGGAAGACAATTAGCAAAGTGGATATGACTCAAGGATACATGAAGGATGACATTGGATATTCAATCATTCTCCTGAGCAAAGTTATGGGATTGCCTACAGCAAGTCATTTTGCTCCATTCATGGTCAACTTCATTGAGACCATCAGACATGCAAATATGCCACTGGATTGGTCCACTACACTTAGTGAGAACTTGTGCGAATAGTTGCAAACAATAAAGGACAAGAAGAAGTTCTATATGACTTCTTATGTGGTATATCTACTTGCAACAAGAGCCATCAACTATCTCGGGTTGTACAAAAAGGGCAATATGCAGGATTCTAATGCATGGCTATATATAGTCTATCCTTAGCTGGTTAAGAGGAATCTCTCACTATAGAGCAAGGAGTATAGAATTGTGAATGATGCCTTCATCTTTTCCATCATTTGATTCATCGAAGGGGATTATGGGAAGAGATTTTCTGATGAGGCCAAGACATAGATCACAGCTCTTAGTGCATATTTCATCCAGTTCTGGACATTCACATACATTCAGGTTGGTAGTGCATCCATCTATCCAAAGAAGCTCCCAAGATACCCAAGTGACAAGTTGGTTCTAATGGAAATTTCTTAGTAGATTGAGTTAGCTTCGAAGGGGATTATGGGAAGAGATTGTCTGATGAGGCCAAGACATAGATCACAGCTCTCAATGCATATTTCATCCAGTTCTGGACATTCACATACATTTGGGTTGGTAGTGCATCCATCTATCTAAAGAAGCTCCCAAGATACCCAAGTGACAAGTTGGTTCTAATGGAAATTTCTTAGTAGATTGAGTCAGCAAACAATGGAGGCCTTGTTGGGATTGGCCTTTTGTAATCGGAGCATACCAAGTAAAGAGAAAGCAAGATATCCTGAGTTTCAAGTGGGAATGGGAGAATTATCCTCTTGAAGAATATAACTCTCCCTGACCATTCTTCAACAATGTTGGTAAAGTGGAAAACCTAGTAGGAAAAGAGTTCTATCACGAGGATGTCATTGAAGATCATTGGATGAATGCCACAAATGACTATGATGTTCATATCAGGGAATATTGTAGAATGACTTTGTATTTAGCAGAGAAGGCTCTCCATTTGGCCATCCCAGATGAGATAAGGCTACATGATTCATAGGAACTACTGGATCCCTTATTCAATATAGATAAATTTGGCAAGAGGCCCATCCTAAATGCAAAAATTGATAGAGAGGAAAGAGATGATATTAATCATTGAGGGAGACATGTCATCAAAATGACAAAAAGTTGGATCAAGAAACCCTTTTTGCTTGATCCAATTCTGGATACAGTGATATTTCATGCACATGCTCACCCAGAAAGGGTAAAGGGGAAAAAAGTCACAGTTCCTATCTTTGCGCTCCAATCTCTACCAACTTGATCATCTAGTGGGATACTACCATCCTTCAGAGAAGAAGAAGGAAAAGAGGAAGAGAGCCTCTCCTCAGAGGATTCAGACAAAGCATGTTGAAGAATAGGCTCCTTCACAGTGATAGGAATCTACTCTCTAGGAGCCCCAAGACTCTGAAATTTCTCATATCCAGGATGATTTTCCATTACCTCCTATTTTTTCAAGCCAACAAGAAGAGGGAGAGATTCCAGAGACATCCATTCATTTGATGCATGAAGAGCCCACTTCTCGTATGGTTCCACAGAAGTAAAAGTGGATCAAGGTTAGAATGAACAAGAGGCAAAGAGTTTGTAAAGGATTAGTACCTAATCTATCTATTCTTGAAACCATTCTCGAGGAAGAATTAGATGAGGATGAAATAGAGTTAGATGAAGAGGAGTAAGTACCTCTACAAGGGAGAACTCAACTAGCCAAAGCTACAGAATTGGAAAGAAGGAAGAGTGTCACAAATACCCCACCATCCACCCAAGCTAAAATGGTAGAACTCTCTTCTTCGGAAGATGAAGTACAATGATAGGTGAATGAGAAAAGGGAGCTAGGTGATGATGTTCTCTCCATCCCTAATTTTGATTTCATGACAGTAGGTATAGAATTGGTTAGAGATAATATTAGGGATACTCCTACAGGTGAAATTCTACAACAAAATTGGATGCAGATGCCACCTGAGACACTAATTCCTCCTCTAACTACCCCATCTTCACCTCAGGTTATGATGGTAGATAAGGTTTTAGTGACACCTCCACCTCCAAGTTTAGAAGAAAATGTGGAATCATCTTTACAAGGAGAACCAGAACCAAGGGTTACTAATGAGCCATCAAAAGAGGCACAAGTAGTAGAATGTATAAAATGACCTTCTCAAGAAGTTGAGGATCAAACTAGGGGGTCTACAAAAATTGAGACTACAGAAGAAGAACCCTCATAATAGGAGAGTCCAAGAAAGAGCAATAAAGGGAAGGAGGTAGTTGAACACATCCCTTCATCATCCAAAGCCAAGGTTATAGAAAGACATATCCCGAGATGGCTCTAGAAAGAAATAATGAGAAGTGCAAAGCATCAATTCCTTGCTTTAGAGGATGATATTTGTGACATTGCAGAGATTTTGAACAAGCTTGACTCTCCATTACATGATGCAACACCATTTACATTCATTACTACTACTCAGAACTAGGAGTTATTTTCACATGTGTCTCACCCTCTAAAAGGTATAGATGAAGAAGTTGTTAGCCTTCAAGACTATGAAGTGAAGGATATCATGTTAGGAAAGCCTACATAGGATACTTCCCAACAGATGATGACTATGGGAGTCAAGGAGGTTCCTAACCATATGGAATAGGATGAAATTGAAATCAGAAAACTTTGAAGGAAGTTGAAATCTTAAAAAGATATTTAGCTAAAGTTATTGGTCCTCTTGATTTTGAATTCCCTGAGGAGACTTTGAGTACCATTCTTAGAGAAGGGGAAGGTGTACAGCTTAGTCCATTTTTGAGAGCTTGTTAGGATTGGTGAGATAGCCTTGAGGATAGGGCTCTCACTATAATTATAGGAAGTCTAAAATTATTGCATGCTACACAAGAGAATTTTGATAAGATTGTGGCAATTTTGAGGTAGGACTTCAGTATTATGGATGAGGTACAATTATGGAGCAAGGATTTACAAACTCTACAGGCCATTAAAGGGAAAAGGTACCGCATTCTGATTGATGTATATACCGAAGAAGAGTTAGACATGATAGATGATTGGATAGAAAAGATTGTAGATGGAAATAAAGTGATGGAAACATTGCATGATTAGATACATAGGCTCAAGGACCAAACCTGAGAGTAAATTTTGGAAATAGAAAAGTTGTACAGTGAAGCATGGTTGGACATTTTTGAAGATGAAGAAAAAGAGAAGATTTTACTAGTTGAGGTAGTTGTGGAGAATTTTAGAAAGACTTTAGAGGAAGCATCCAATGATGAAGACATCAAACAAGCCTTTAGGACAGAAGAAGCACTGTTAGAGTTGGAGACCAAACTCAGAGATTTTGCAAAAACTCGAATTGAGGTGGACAACTACAAATAGAAGTTCAAAGACAAATATGAGGCTTTGGATCTTCTCGATGCTGCTAAGATCACTGAGATTATAGAGAAATTCAAGGGAAAACATCCAAACATATCTTTAGGATAAAGATGAGCAGAACCTAGATGCCAGAATTTCAATTTTGACACTTAGTAAAATTTTAAGATTTTGACCCAATCATAGTACAATTTTGAGATTTTGACCCAGTCAATGTCTAGAGGTCCACAATTCAAAGGTGCATCGATAGTTGACTGCTAGTTCCAAAAATAGCACTTTCCATGCATTGGGAGCACATTTTGACAGCAAGTTAACTCTGACACACATCAAGTGAAGGGCTAGCTTCTATTTTTTGGTGTCTCCATGCACTTCTACTTCGATTGATGGCTTCCTCCTACTTTCTCTCTCATGCTCTCACTGTTTCTGACATGTAAAGGGCTCATGCATCCAATTAATGAGTAAAATATGGATGGAGTTCCTCTAAGCACCAGTTAGATTATCAATTTGTATATATTTAGTTTATTTAAATGTTTTAAAAGCATCTTATTGCATTAAGATATCTCTCACTCTCAAAAAAAATTGAGGAGACAATTTCTTATAAATACCCCATTGTAAAATGTAAGAAGGGCCACCGTTATTATGCAATAAAGTTATGCTTTTGGTGCTAGCATTTAGAGTGTAGTTATTCTTGCCTGAATGTGAAATTGTTTTGTGGATTTTATTCATGAGATTGTGATTGAGCCAAAGGTTTATTGTGTTGTTTCTGGTAGTGTGATCTTTTAGTTCTAGTGCTTGCTACAGATATATGAATTATGTTGACGTAACGACCTTGAGAAGAGATCACCCAATTGTGTCTACATATCTTTTTGTCTCGCATGAGCGCACTTTCCATGGCCTTGTGATTTGGTGATGAGTGAAACATCATTCGATTTGTTAAAAATTATCACCGATGATTGCATCAGTGGTTCTAGGAAGCATTGCTCCTATTTTCATTGGTTTCTTATCGATTTCTTCAAAGGTTTAACTCATAGCGTGTTGTGTTTTGTAGCTTATGTCTATTTAGGAATTTCAATTTCAAGTTATTTGATTTCATGTTATTTTCTTTCAGTTTTATTATTTTCTTTGCTAACCCCCTGTTAGAATAGGACCTCATAGTAGTTGCATTGTTAGAATTGCATTCATTAACAAAAAAATAAAAAATACAAAAAATATTGTTCTTTTGGTGTGATATTTTGAGACAGCAAACATATTTTACTTCAATTCCAAGACAAAAGAGTTTTTTAAGAACTAGCAAAGGCCTCCTTGTGAACACTCACATTTATCTTCTACTGAGCAAATTTTGGTATGTCGCAAGACAAACACTGAACCTTGGAGTGGATCCTTAAAAAGATTTTCTTTTCAGCAAAGGAATTACACTATGGATTCCTGTCGTTGACCTTGTGCAAAATGAATGCCCAACAAGGCCTTTATATACAGGCACCTCTAGTGTACTATAAAATCAATTAAAATGAATTGAATATCATATAGTTATTCTAATCATACTATGTTGGTCTATTTGTGCTCGTTATTGTGCTTCTTGGTCTTGGATGAATTTTTCCCCAAGGCAAATTCTTACATGGTATCAAAGAGGTGTCATTTCATAGCCACTAGTGACCGATCTTGCTTCACCACTCTAAGGACACCTTGATCCAAATCCAAAGTATCCATAGATATTAGGAGCATTTAGAACCAAAGTGGACCTCACCATTGCATTCAAAGCATTGATTCAATGAAAATCAACTATTTGCCTATATTAGGCAATAGTCAAATTTGAGACAATTTTTTTTTGCAAATTGGCACCTGAAGGCTTGATTTGCAAGTATGGTATGATCATTTTTAGATCAACTTAATTTATTTTTGGCTCTATTATTTTTATTTCTATGCATTATTTTATCATTTTCGAAGCAATTTTTCAAAAAAAAAGTTTAGGCCTATTAGGTCTATAGAGAATTTTATTTTGTAGTTATCAGGTGGTGAAATATTGGACCCTATAGGCCAAATATTACATTGGCATTACATAAGAAATTCGACTAAATATTCCATTTTTAGTGAAATTTGTAGCACAATATAATTCTGTTTGACCCTCATCCAAATCAATGACAACCTTAAACATCTGGCAAGCAGCTTATTTTATTTTAATCCTTGTGAGCCTTGTCTTTTATTGTACTTGGAGTTTTAATACCACATCAATGTGGGATTATAATCCCACTAGTGGCATTTAAACTTCTGACCATCAGATTGTATCTTCCCAATGCTTTCTTTTCAAATCTAACTATTGGTTTCCTTTTCCCACTAGGTGATTTGAATTTGTTAGTGCCTGGAAAAGTCTTGTAGTCGATAGTCCATGACTCATCTTTTGGCCAGTACCCACATCAATTTCTTTTTCCACACGGCTCCAACTCAGATCTTTTACCCTTCCACGTAGCCTAATAAACAGCCCACAACATCTGACGTAGGTTGCCAAGTCATTCGTAACACTACCATGTGCCAGCTTAACCTTGGATTCATTGTGCCATGTTAGGAAAGTTGTATAGTCCATGTGTCAAGTTCGTACTTGTCGTATAGTCTGTAAAAGACATGTCACTCCAACATCATCACAAGGCATCTTTTTTGTTGACATCATCAAAACACTGTCCAAAATTTGATCATTATTTGACCATCACTTCCATACCAAATTGAATTGTTGCAATAGTCATTTGGATGTCAAATTTAACCCTGAAATTTTCTAATTAGACCCCTCTCTAGATTTAGTTTTGATTTGATAGTCCGACTTTGGGAGGCCATATCTTAGTCATCTAGACTACAAATCACGTGCATTGTTTTTTTTGATTTTGTGTAGACTTTTGTGAACTTTTTTGTGGTGCTATTATTTTCTAGTTTTGGTGCATGGATTTGTCAACATTTGTAGTTTTTGGTGAGTGTACTTGTCCAATCTTGCATTTTGCAACTTCACTTTCTCTATACGAGCTTATCAAGAAACATAAACAAGTTCCATTTTTCTTGAAAGGGAATAATTTTTGGTCAACTTTCCAAAATTTCAATCAAATTATAGGCTTGCATGGAAAAAAATATCATTTTAAAAATAGGTCCTTTCTTTGCATAGTATTGCTCCAAAATTATTGTATTTCTGAGCTACATTGTAAAGTCCAAATTTGATCTATAAAAGAAGGTTGTAAAAATAAAAATTAGAAGTCCACTAAGGTCAAATTTGACAAAGTGGCCCATTGCGCACTACCGATAAAGTACCAAATCATGCATTAGGGGGGTTGACTAATTATTTTTGCATTTTGGGGGGTGCATGCATTCATTGATCTCATGAAGTGTTGTTTCATATGTCATGGTGATCCTAAACCAAAGTTTCCAATGAGGAACTATAAAAAATGGAGTACCTTAATCATTGATCATCTAAGAAGAGAGCATAGAGAAGTATTTCCTTATTTATGTTTCAATGAACTGATCTCTTCCATTATTGAGTGACTTGTTGCAACAATTTTGGACATCATTTATTTCAATGTCACTCATTATTACTTTAAAGTCATTGATAAGTACAAGTATCCTTGTGATATTTGGATAGGTCTTTGGGAAGCATATGGAGATCCACATATTCCTACCTTTGCAAAAGACATTATATCTTAAGTCACTTTAGTTATGGTACCTCCAACTCTAGATGAGATCACACATCCTGATACTCCTATTGATTCTACTGATCTAGTTCCAGCCTCAAATGCTCTTCATTTAGTGCAACAGGTATCACCATGTCTTTCTACTTCAGTATTGTGGGATGACTTTATTCCAAACATTGTAGGGTTGTTTGTGGAGTGCCACATTGAAGATGTGGGACACATCATCGATGACATCAATCTTCTCATTGTTGAGGAGACTTCTTCACTCATTACAAAGGTACACTCTGACCCTCAACCACTTGATCATTCTTGACATGATTGTGGCTTCTTTACAGTAGTTAGAGGAGGACTCTTTCACTTATGATGAGACATACTAGTTTGTGGAGCTTATATTCCTATTTCCTCAAACATCATATTTTCTTAGGATTCTTCCTACTAGTTGAGGAGCATTCTCTACCACACCTATGGCACCATTTCTTCATATAGGGAGGACCATCATTCAACTTTTAGGGTGCAATTTCTTCAATCATTAAAAAGCTTCTATCATGGGTGTGCCTACACTATTGAAGAGAGGCAACATTGCTTCTCTTCCTACATTTTCCTATCCAGATGCTTCATTGACTTTGGAGTTTAATTCAGCTTCATCCATGGACATGTTACCTTGTTTTGCCACCTTATGTTGGTCATTCATTGAATTAGTTAGTGGCATCTCCATTCATCAAGGACTTGTCAACATTTGAGCACACTTTAGAGGCAACATCCACTGCATATTACATCTAGATTCCTCTTCCATCTTCCTATTCATAGTGGGAAGCATACTTGCACATCTACTTGGTGTATCTTCTTCCTAAAGGGAGAAACATTTTTTGTTGGTAGTGGATTTTTTTCTATCTTCAGACACTTATCATTCAGATATCCTTCACTAAGGGGGTGATTTCATTGAGGGATTCTCTATTTTATATGCATGATGTATGTCATAATGGGGGGGTCTTGATTGCTCCATCCATTCATGCATCTTTATTTCTTGTAGTTTTCTATCTTTTTGGGGGAGGGTTTTTCCCATGAGGTTTTCCCTCTTTACCCATTTGCAGAGAGTTTGCATTGCATTTCTACATGGGTACATAACATGGCCTAGTAGTCAGGACCCATTATGCATTTCATCATATCTTTTGTGAGCTTAAGTGTGTTCCCCGAAGTTGTACTTAAGGGGGTGGGGGATGTTAGTGCAAAATAATTATTATTTACACTTTACATAAGTTTATTTAGGATAAATGCATTATTTTATCATTTATTAGGTTAGACACCTAGGAGTTTGTGTACTCATATGAGTTGTCATGTTGACAACATAGTTGTTCACACTCTCAATTTAGCACATGGTGTCTACAACATAATTTTATGTGACATATCTTTGTAGGCTTATCCTCACATCATCACAGCAACTCCTATGCTTAATGGAGGATAACCCACTCTCAGTGGACATGTACCTAGTTGTGAGTCTTATCATATGACTAAAACCTAGACATTCTAGATGCATTATAGAGGCTTTTATATATAGGCACCTCTAGTGTACTATAAAATCAATTAAAATGAATTGAATATCATATTGTTATTCTGATCATACTTTGTTGGTCTATTTGTGTTAGTTATTGTGCTCCTTGGTCTTGGGTGAATTTTTCCCTAAGACAAATTCTTAAACTTTCTAGTTAACTCTTCTCATTCTAGCATTGTTATATTTTATGTACTACGCATTGATAGAAGTTTTCAATGGGTTGTAAAAGCCATGGAGATTTTAAAGGCCAATGTTGAAGTGGCATTTAGTGAATCAGTAGGAGGTCACATCATCTATTTCAATAGAATTTATGAGGGATTGGGAATGTTAGCATAATAACTGCCAAAAAGGAAATCAATAGGTGATGAACACTAAGAGAGTACAAATATCTCCTATGAATTTCAAAGATGGCTTATTACCACTCATTTAAGTGAAATGTTGAATACGGAGGTTGAATGCTCCCCCTCCTTGAACATCATGGGACACAGTGTGAAGAAGGATGGAAGGATATGGTAGGGGAATGAACATGTTAGTTTCTTTGGTTATAAGTATTTATAAACTAAGAGAGTTATCTTTTGGAAATGACTTATTCTTGTCTTATAAGAGATACACTAAAGCAAGAGGTCTTGATGGCTTGGGCAGTAATATTGTAATCCTTATGTCAAATCTAAACTTGAAGAGCTACTAAGGAAGATTGTGAGTTTTAGTAGGTGAGAGTGAGGGAAGTAGATGTCCAAGCTTTAGAGGAAGGTGATTTCTATAAAGGTTCTTGGCTTAAGAATATTTTTACTTGAATAGTATTGTTTAGGGGCACTCTAAGTATAAATATTTGAAACTTGGTGATATAATATTGAGAGGTATGGATTCATTTTCTTCTTCATTATAGAATAAGCCCCCCATATCTAGATAGGTTTAGTATGCATTATTCTACACCAAGGATAATTTTAATAAATGTATAACATGAGGAAAATTCAATATGAAAGTAATGAGATCAATTTGGTTAAATTTATTAAATATTAACATTATGATTTAAGCTATAATATTGAATGACTATTAATACAAAGCTACTATTAAAATCTATTCTTCCAAATAAAATTAGATTTAAGTTGAACATAGGATTATGGGAGACAATATTCAAATAAATATTTAAAACAAAGTGAAAATATGCTATTGAGATCCATATAATATACTTTAACTCTTGTATACCCTTATCTAAGTACTACTCTATACATTACCAAGGATTGCTCTGAGAACATCTACTAAAGATAATGTTGTTGATCACCAATGGTAGTTCTAGAAGTGAATTTTAGATTTTTCTTCATTTCCATTTCTTCTTGTTTAAGAGATTTGGTTGTGTACACTTTGTTTTAAGATTTCATTATGTTGTTTGAAATCCACTTTGAGAATATTGATTTGGATTCCACTTTTGGACACCCCAACTTATTTTAGGTATACTTCTTTGTTATACTTTTAGATTTTCATTTCCATACTTATCTAAAGGAGGGGATGCATGACTTTTGTTCTCAAATATTGAAATAATTAATTTGATTCTATTGATATTTTTGGGGAAGGGATTATCTAGGTGCATATGTGAAGGGTGGCTCACAATGGGCAATAGTAAGTAGTGGCTAGTCCTAGGTATCTCATTGTGGAATTGTTACTAAGTTGAGACTTAATTAAATTTTGGGTTTGGTTTTCATGTTAATATAAGATATAATTCCTCTCTCATGCCTAAATTTGTATTCACTCTTTTGTTAGGATAGGTTAAGATGGTTTAGCTATCCTTGGGGTGTTGATTGGGCATTTGTGACACCTCAATATATGATGAAGTGGTAATTTTGACATGATGTCCATGTAAGCCCACAGTGTGGAGGAGATAGGGATGTCACTAGCATGGAATCATCTGATGACACCCTTTATTATGTAACTTGTGGTCACCTTACTATATTTAGGTAATAAGCTCAAAGATGTTATGACGTTGATTTATATTTATTACAAAAATCTTGTAAGATTATGTAAAATGATGATTGGGATTCCAAAATGTAATATTTTCTAATTGTATAACCTGTTAAATTATGATAATTCTTGTAAACATTTTTTTTAAATCTTGCTGTGAATTTCTAATGACAACATCATAGAACCTTAAAGGAGTTTAACAATGGAATTTTCTTTTCATTAGTATTTATATATATATAGCACTAAATTTATGTATTTTCTTTCTGGTCCACTTGGGAAATGACATGGTATGGTCAAGTGTTCAATTTTGTTTTTACAAGAACCTTTTTGTTTAATAGAATATTACTAGTCATGTATGTTGAACAACACTATAAATAAAAAATATTATATATTGTAAATTTAAATGATCTTTTATTCTATGAACTCAATTGTTATATTAAACACATATATTAGTATCTAGTAATTTTCACGATGTGATTATTTCTTTCCATTTCAAGAAGCCTATAATTAATAATTGATAAATTATTCGAGCATTATTTTTATGTGCTTGAGAATCATCGCTTACATAACAACTCTCACATTTCAGTTTGTTTTCAATCAAATGTTTCCATCTTTCTTGAATTATGATTCTTCCAAAGCAGAAAATAAAACAATGATTTGGAGAATACATCAGCACTAATAAATGCACATAGTTTTATTTGTAAAAGATTCAATTACATCTTTTATTAAATGGAAAGGAAATAGTGAATAAGAACAGATCTAATTTTATTTGATATGGAAAGGAAATAGTTGATGAAAGAATATATATAAGATTTTAGTGGTTGTCTTCATTATGAGATTTTGATGTAACACCTTTCAAAGTAGGATGGAGATTCACATGAACCTTGTTCAACAGGTAATCTAATAAAGTAGCTTCTTTGGGGACTGATAAGGCATTGGACTATGTATATTGTGGTGCTTGGCCGAATTGCAGTACATGTGCCCAATTCTCCTCTGATAAATCCATTCTAGAGCTCTTTTCAAGGCATGGAACCTCACATTTGGCTGAGACATGGATGATAAGTGTTACCATCATGATGACAACCAATCCTCTTCTCATCTTAATTTGCATCTAACTCTCCATATTCTCTGTATTAACTGAAAAGAAACTTTGTACGTGAGATTGATATGATCCACTCATTAGACCACCCTCGTATTGAATAAATACTCATGGGAAAAATTTTATCAATTTTTCCTTCAAAGTCGTGGGCCGTAACAGAGGCAAAACTATGTACAAGCTGTTCAAATTAAAAGGTTCGACTACACCTTAGGAACATAACAAATAATATCTAGTAACTTAGACCGTTCTAGAAATAGGAAATCATTGGTAGTCCATTTTAAATTTCTTTAATTACATTACAAATTTAATTGATATTTAAAAAAAACATTATATTTTTGTATTGCTCATGGATTTTGAGTAATATATGGAAATTTAGCTAAGGATAAAAATTGTGCATTCTTGCAATTTGTCATACTACAAGATATCTCTTGGTCATTTTACTATTGTTGAGATCTACAAGCAATTGACTAAGCAGATACAAACAATGAACATAAAATAAAATAAAATGGTATTATTTAAGAGATTATAAACATATACATAAGAGGCATGTCCATACAAGTCTTTATGATGATTGTGGAGCAAAAAGACAATGAGTGATTACACCTACACAATAAGAAACATAAATGAGAACACTCAACAAGCATATCACAAAGTGGCCAATGTTCATAGAAGAGGTGTGCAATTGAGAATACAAGTCTACACTAATTGGATTGGAAAAATTTCAAAATAATCCCTAAGTAAGATTTGACTATTGTGAATAGGTCACAAATAAGGCATGTTAAACATAGGCTATATCTCAAGCAACTCTATTCACACCAACACCCCCCATAAAGTGAAAATTAGTAGAAATTTGAACGACGGTGACAGGTCATGGTTACTAGCCTTGTTTGATACTTGTGTACATAAGGATCATCCATAAATAAGTGTGAGAAAGAAAAAACAACGAGGACAAAAATTGCTTGAAAATAATAGATGATAAAATAATGAGACTATATATATATTATAAAGAATATCAAAGGTGACTATGATTGTCCTCAATAGAATCATCAAATTTTTTATGCGATGAATCTATTAGAGTTGTAGTGATAGATAATGAAATGTCAATTATAGATATTGGCGGGTATACCATGAAAGAGTAGTCATTTGGAGAAAATTCTCTAAAATCATAGAAAACATAACTATTAACCCTTCCAATAGCTATGAATATTTTATTTTTGAAAATCTTGATGTTAGCTATACTTAGTGAAAACTATAATATTGTTTATATTCAATTGGATGAATGTAATAAAGGTTCATATTCAATTATTAAACAAAAAAACTTATCTCTAAAATATCCATTCCCTATATGAATTGTGAATCACCCATGAACACATAGAGTGGTATTGATGGCTACTCCCCTTTCATCTATAATTAAAGAATATATTAAAATAAACATATATAGAGAATGTTTCATATGGTGAGATGCTACTTAGAAAAGAATGTGTTTCTATGATTCTTAAATTGAAGATGTTGATAGTCATATACAATTTGATTTTCCTTTTTTACACCGAGAGGCATTCTATACAATTTTAGCACAAATGCAAATCCCAACACATGAATATGCCAAAATAGATTCTCCATCAATAAAAAAGAAATGGGAGCGGTTATACACAAATTTAATTAAAAGGATTTTATAAATGTGTTTTATTTTGACATGCCCATGTGGCACCTTGTAAAATAATAAAATATAAATTTATTCCCAAATAATAGGCCCTGAAATAATAGAGTGACATATGGCCATCTCAAAATAATAGGGTGACACATGGTCATCCCAAAATAATAGGCTGACACATTGTTGTCCCAAAATAATAGGCCCCAAAGTAATTTCTTTAAAATTTTAAATACAAAACATATTTTGTTTGTTAAATACAAATTTCCTATTTTTTGTGGGGAGTTTGGGAATTTGAAACAAATTCCTAGAATGTTAAGAGACATCTATTGGAGGATATGAGGAGCCTCTCATAGGTTATAAAACAAATGCTCCTCATTTCATTTTCATTTTACATTTTTGCAGGGAGGAAGAGGTGGAGATTATTGGAGTAGATTTGAGTTTTGAAGAGGAGTAGATTAAAGTTTTAGAGTTTTTTTTTTCTAGGTGAGATTTCTATTTAAATTTTTAGTTTTTAATTTAGTTTTACATTTAGATTTAGATTTAGTTATGTATTGAGTTTTAGATGTAGATTAAGTTTCAAAATTAGTTATAATATTCCACTTCGATTTAGATTTCAATTTTAATTAGTTTCATCTCAAATTTAGAATTGCATTCAAAATAGTTTAATTTTGCATGTAATAGTTTAGCATTAATTTCAATTAGTTTCATCTCATGTTTAGATTTAAAAATTCAAATTGCATTCAAAATCTATTCGATTTATATATTTGATAATACTTTTTATTTGCACATTTTTAATGTGCACGCTTCAATTTAGTTTTAGATTTGCATGTTTCATATTAGTTTTAGATTGTCATATTTCAAAATGCTTTTGGATTGCATGTTTTAGGTTTGTATGTTTCAGGTTTGTGTGTTTCTTAATAGTTTTATATTTTCATGTTTCATAATTAAATTTTATAATTAATGTGGATGACAAGGTCTCCATATCAATAAAATTTGTATTTATTAAAGTTAATAATTAATTTTAAATAGACGAATTATATATTTAGTTTATATTTTATCTTTATTTTATTATATTATGTATGTGTTTTATTTAAGTATCTTCTTAGTAAATATAGATTTTAATTTTAATTTATGTTTATATGTTTGGAAAGTGGAAGGCAATGCCACCATATTTCAAAAATTACAATCTAAATATTTATTATAAACTAAGAATAAGAACCCAAATGGAGGTTGAAATAATAGGACCCAAAAAATAGGGCCCAAAAAATATGACCCGAAAAAATAGGGCTGAATTTTTTTTTTTTAAAATTAATTATGAAACATATTCTTTTTGTTAAATATATTTTTGCTTATTTTTTGTGGGGAGTGGGGGAATTTGAAACAAATTTGTGGAATGTCAAGAGACATCTATTGGAGGATATGTGATCAAAACATAGTCTATGAAGATGTAGAGGATGTTAGCATAAGACAAAATGGGAAAATATCAAAATCTATTTTTTTGGTATTTTCTACGTTCTAGTATTTTGCATTTTTGGAGGTCTCCAGGGCATTTCTAGGCTTCAACAAGGCCATGCTTAAGACTTTGGACAATAAATGTAGTTCTCTAGAATATCTTTTTAGAAATTTTGATGGTTCATGATTTCGAGCTATGAGTAGAAAGTTATGACTTCTACAAGTAGATGCAAATTTTAATATAGTTTTTAATATTTTTTTTATAGTTGTTAGATTTTATTTTTTAATTAATTAGTTTGAGGACTTTTCATTTTCATTTCCAAGGGATAATGGTGACCCTTGGAATCCATGAAACTTGTATAAACTCTATTTCTCAGAATGAATGGATCACTTTTGGCTTGTAGAACATCTGCTATTGCATTTTAACTATTTTCAAATTTAGCCACAATACCACAAGTTCTACACCAAGTATTGTGACCTAAATTCATAATTCAGATCAGTGGTATCATAGCTTGTTTGCTCTTGCATGTCCTATCATACGTGGTCAACTTATTGAAGGTTGGGATTGGCCACAAGAGATCACTCAGATTATCTTCCTTTAAGATGCACATAGTTGTAGATGGAAAAAAAATCATTGGATAGGATGGATGAATCCCTCAAAGCACTAGTAGAAGAGGCATTAAATAAACAACATGAAGAAATAATACAGCAATTTTATAGATGCTTGAAAAATGAGAGTTATATGCTAGTCCAAGTAATTTAAAATTTGGTGGACAAACCCCATTCAAGGTGCAGGTAAATTTTGACATTCCAATTTTTCAAGGAAAAATTGATGCAAATGTTATTGAGGACTAGTTGTCAAAATTGGAGAGGTATTTTTGTGTTAATAATTTCTCATATATTGAAAAGATAATCTTCACCCTCCTCAAAGCTAAAATCATGTGAACTTGGCATGGAAGGTACACTTAACAACTAAAGAAACCCAAGAATCTCAAGATGGACATGAATTTTCTATGTTATTTGATGGAAAACCCATATGGGAAGAATTTTTAGAGCATATAAAACAAGAATATTACCCCAAGGATACCTATGAAAAAAAATATATGCAATGGAAATTACTCTGACCGAAGAAAGACCAATCAATTCAGGAGTACACCAACATATTTCATGCTCTCTTCACAAAGCTTGGCATTAAAGACTCAGAAAGATGTCAAGTTCTAAAGTATAAGAGTGGTTTTCATAGATACATTTAGACTAAAATGGATTTCTTGAATATAGATACATTACCTAGTGCTTTCAAATATGCATAAAAATTGAGGAGAAGTTCAAACAAAGAGGGTGGAGGGAAAATCTAATGAACAAAAAATGTAAAGGTGAAGGTAATAAGTCAATGGGAAAACAAATAGCCAAGGAACCATCTCCAAATTCACTAGAAAATAAGACATGGAGGGTAAAGAAAATAGGGCAAGAATTAGGCATGTGTTGTGAAATCCATAAAAGTCCCTCTCATAACACTAAAGATTGTAGAACTATAAAGAATTAATGACGGAAACCCATGAAGAAGCTATTAAACTCGAGATAATAGAAGTTGGAAAACAAGAGGATGAACAAATCATTGAGTCTAACCCATATGCCATTGTGGCCACTATAAAGGTATTTGCTCATGATGATGAAGATAGATTATTCCATTCACAAATGTGGGTAGGAGGGAAAGCTTTATATTTTATAGTTGACAGTGGTAGTCAAAAGAATTTGATATCTTCTAAGACTATTAAGAGATTGTAAGGCCAACACTAGTACCCTATTCTAGATCTTGATGGAATAAAATGGTTAGGAGTTGATTGAGGTATGATTTACATTTTTTTTTTTTATAAATCATGACTTAAGGGATCTCATAGGAGACTAATGTAGATTTTGATACTCTTCCCAGTAGTAGTAAGTTGATAAGATATGACCACATGGAAATGAGATTTAATGTTCAAGACAAGAACCTTACCATGAGACACTATGGATGATTTACTAGGCAGTTATGAAGGATAAAATAACATTCAGCCTACTAAGAACAACTATGAGTATAGATTATGATGATAATCATGAAACTTGGTTCTAAATTATTATGACATAATTATTGAAACATTCTAACAATCTGTGGAGGTAAACCTAGAAAATCACACAAACCCCTTATAATGTGATAAGGGGATATTGCTAGGAAATTCACTATGTTTGACCTTTATGTTTAACTTAATCAAAGTTACTATTTAACCAGTCTGCACATATCCATTTTATATTGTTTTTATGATTTTCTAAAGATGACTTAGAGTTTCATTGTTATGTGAGGAAGAGTTGTGATGATACTCTAATTGAAAATGATGTATACTAAGAAAGATTACTATTGATACACATATTCAATATTTCAATGTTTTAAATATTTTATGAGAATGATAATGTAATGTTTTGAATATGCACTTAGATGAAAGTTAAATGGAATATGCTATTGCAATGTTTTATTGATAGTACTTAGAATAGAAATGATTAGATGACAATTAATTGTATACATTAATGAGAAGTATGAGATATTGGATCTATGATGTACATGTTTGTATGTATCTTATATTATTTTATTGGGTTACTAATGTTTAAGTTGAGTGTGCAGGAAAGTGGAACCATGGTGATTAATGGGGGAAACAAGGTTCAATATTATGTGAACATGGTTAAGCCAAGGTGAATCTTTGGAAGATTCAAAACCTCATTGTATTGTGTTTATTTCGTACTATGACTGTGTATGAGTGTTGTAGTCAGAGAGCAGGGTTGATTAGAGACATGTCATGTCATAATGTGTAAAGTGTTTTTATGTGTGTGTGCATGTCATTTGACACTTGTATTGTTTATGTGTAAATGACATGTCAAATAGAATTCTTTGGCACAAAGTCACTTAAACTAAGCCTGATCCTCATTTTGAAATCAATCAAACCACCTTGGAGAGTGTTATGAAGAGTCACCTTTTTGATAGAATTCAAGTTACAAGTGATAGGAATTTTAGAGAGCCTAAGTGATTCTTAAGTGCTAATTTTGTGGAAACAAGTCACCCACATAGTAATAGTATTGGTTGGGGGTTAAAATATAATCATAAGTGGGTCTAGGGGACCCTCAAAAATCATCATTTCCAAGCCAATTCAAAAATGATATTGTCAAATAACTTCTTTCCTCATTACACCACTTGGTTAAGTCCTCATTGGTGGAAATAAACAAAAGTAAAAGAGGTAGGTGAGGATGAAAGTGAAGGTCTTTATAGGGAAGTTGTGCCAATCTTGGGGATTCATTCACCCACTCTCTATGTTTAGAGACAACAAAGGATTGGGGAGGGAAAAATTGGAAAGCCAAGCAGGATGAGGTCTTCATTCCATTGCCATAGCTTGTAAGCAAGTTAGTGCTTCATGCCATGTTTCTTCCTTGGTAATTATAAGAAAGTGTCTTTTGCAGAGTTGTGGGAGTGACATGGCATCATGTATTATGATTTCTTGTGTTGTGGTGTATTGTGAGTTTATGTATGGTTGTGAAACTTCTTGGGCTTTTGTTAGATTTTCTTGTTTTTTTGGAAGTTGAATTTTGTTCATGGGTGTGAAGGCTTCACTCACCCTTGGAGGGAAGAGCAAGCCTTGGGTGAAGGGGTTAGTTGGGCTTGAAAGGTAGTTGAGAGCATTGGAGTATTGGCTCCTTTGTATGCCAAAATTGTGCATGGATTTCTTGTGGGGTGAAGGAAAAGATGGGGAGGAAAGGAGATTATGTAGATGATGGTAGTATGATGGGAGAATGATTGTGAATAGCCCCGAAAGGGCATGAAATTATTGTTTAGTGAAAGCCCAAAAGTCATGGAAATTATTGATCTATGAAAGCCCCAAAAGGGCATGAAAACTGTTGTTATAGATTCTATATAATATGGCAAGTCTCCTACTTGAGAGCCCACCTTCACCTGATGTGTATGATTCCAATGGAGAATCATTGTGCAAACCTTGGTTGGGGATTGTAAATGTGTTGCAAAATATTTTCTTGTGTTAGTTTAAGAGCTATGATGTTGTGTGGATGAAACTTGGTTGAGCCTTGTTTCCCCTAGCACAGGGGTGGTCTCCTTGATGCCTAGGTTGGGAGGTGAGCCTCCATGGTTCCCTATTTGACTCTCTTTTGTGTAGGTATTCTTTTGGAGAGTTTTGGAAACCTGATGTTATGGAGTCCATTTCTTGCTTAGGAGCAGATGTATTATTATTGTGTTAAGGAGAGAGAGATATCCTCATTGGTTATGTGAAGGAATTTGCATTGTAAAGTGTGGTGTTTTTTCTATTTCATATGTTCATAGGAAGAGCAGTTATTGTATAATTATCATATATGATCTTTCTATTGTGCTCAGATTGATAGAATTCATGCTTGATATTGTATTGAAAGAAATTCGAATGGATCATGTTAGAGAGGTTATGTTGTATTGATGTTATCCCATTTATATTCAATAAGAATGTGAAGAAAGAAGAAACTGAGAATCTTGAGATTACAATAGGATTGAAACTGAACTTTTCCACCTTGATACCTTATTTCTTTATTGCATAAGGAATAATTTAGAAGTTGATGATTAGTATTGAAATTGTTAATGAAGTAAGGTATGCAATTGATAGAAAGAATGGTAGATAGCTTTAAATCTTAGTATTGAAGGATGTGAATGAAAAAATTTGATGCAATAAGCATTAGCTCAACACTTCTTGTGTTCTATTCTTAATTCGATTTCTCCAGCATGTTTTTCCATATGTTGTTTTAAATGGAATCCCTTGTCTATATGATCTAATAAATTTATTAAATTGAATGAAAAGAACAAGTTTAATAATTCCTAATGTATCAGTGTAATAACCCATGGTGGATCACCTCTATTAAGGGAGAAGAAAATTGAAACAATACATGTAAAGGGTATGGAACATACAAACTAACTAGCTGAAGGTGCTCATTTATCTTTTTGGAATTTATATGGAAAGGTAACTAAATCCCTTCTTCTATTACAGAGTGATATTTTATTGGCTAGGAGTCTACCTAGGACTCTAGAGGAATAAGACATTCCTAGCTAGAAATAATATCAAAATAAACAATGAGCTATAAAACCTAATTGTCAAATCACTCTCTATAAAGAAACAAATTAATAATAATAAAAAGATCTACAATGATAATTCTAACATAAATGTTATACATGATTCTTGGGATAGCCCTTTATATTCTAAGCTGTCACCCTTTTTGATAATGGCCAAATCCAACAACAAAACCAACAAATAAAATGGAAAAAAATAAACAAATGCAAGCTACATCCAATTCTAGGCATTACCATCTAAGAACATGGAAGGAAGGTACTTAAAAGTCATAAATTGTTGCTGCTATGTTATGATAGCCTTGTTCCCTTGGACAACGACATCTTCTTGTGTTTTAAGGAGGGAAATGACTTTTAGAGGGAAGGAAACCTTGGAGAGTGCTCACTCTCCCTCCCATTTGGTTTCACCTACTACCACCCACATAAAAGCACCCATGTGGCAAGTGAATCTAATGAAAAGTGGGTGCATTTTATTATGTTAAGTTTTCAAGAAAAATCTGCCCCAATTCAAATTGATTAAAAAAAATGCATTTGAAAAAGAAGATAGGCTTAAATTGCATGATGTTGAGTGATATGACAACCTTTAACATACTCATGATGTAAGCCTAGACCCTTAGCTTAGGAAAAATAGGTATAATTAAGTGGTATTTACAAGTGGGTTTGAATTTTAATTTAGTTTTTGTTTGAAATTTAAATATGACATGTAAATTAATAAATTTATGTGATAATGGAAATTAATATATAAATGGGTTATGGTGGTTGATCATTTAAATGGTTATATTAAGATGTTACTGAATTTAATACATTTGATTCTAGCATAAGGATGTAATGGGTAACTAGGGATATGTATTATATTACTCTTATTTATGTAAGTAGATATATATGATATTATATTATTTAGGTATATACTATTTAAATTATATTATATCATTTAGATATACATTATATTAATTAGTAGTTATTTAGGTCGAATGTAGTATAGATAAGATGAACAAGTTGGGCACTTAACTTGAAAATGAATTAACGATGTTTTGATGTCAGCATAAGGAGATACAAAATTGAATAGTAATTTGATCAAGATAATAATTGCACAATAACTCCAAGAATAGTAGTTTGATTTAATAATCGATACTAATAATGTTAGCATCTTCATGAAAAGATGCAAACTAAGGAGGTATAGGCACTTGTAAGTTATAACTATAATACTAGTAAACTCATAATAGAACATATAATAATAATAGTAACCCGAATACTGATGGAGACACACTGGAGTAATAATTCATCCTCTTGTTGCAATCCTCTATGCTATCACCACCACATTCACATAAGATAAATCACATATGCCCATCAGAGTGTCCTAGTTTGAGTGTAGAAGAGTAAGGGCTCATAACTTCATTTCTCGAGTAGAGCCTTTTGATCCATTAACGAACCTTAACAACTCCAAGTTTAAATATGGATAGTGTATCATTTAATTTGATCGAAAAATTCAGTTAGCTAATTACCAAAGCTTCATCGTAAAATCTAAACTTAGAATGCAACTCACACTTTTAATCATACAGAGTAACAATCAAATATAACCACCACCCGATAGGAGTATAATCCCCCTTCTCAGTGCACACTAAACCATTTAGCTCTTCAAGAAAATGTTAATGTATTCTTTGAAAAAAAATTTGGTTGTGTTCTCCTGTAAAAAAATTATGTTGTGTTCTTCCATTAAAATTTATGGCATGATAGAGATTGAATCTAAAGACAACATCACATCAATAACCATATTCTATGGGGTGGGTGAGCCAAGGGTAAGACATTCAAGTAAACAAGCAATGTAATATTTCATATTCTATAAAACCATTCAAAGATGATGTGATTTGTGATGTAGCTCCTCTTGATGTGTGTGATATTCTGTTGGGGCAGCCATATATGTATCAATTTCATGGAGTTTATGAGTCAAGGCCATGAAGTGTGACAATCAAATTAGGTGGACAAAAGTATTAGATTCTAGAGGTAAGTCCTACACACTCTGCATCTTTGATTAGTACAAAACAATGTAGAAGGTTAATAGCAAAAATTGGTACATTTGTGTTATTAATGATATGTCTAGAGGAACAAAATAAAAATGTGTGTAATTCCCATTCCATGGTGTCCATCACAACAAAATGACAAAGATCAATGAACCAGATTTTAACAAAATATTAAGATGTGTTTGAGTTACCAACATGGGTACTCTCACATTGCTAAGTTAAACACTCTATCAATTTGATACTAGGAACCACATTGCCTAATGAGCTAGTAAATAGGAGATTAGTTCTAGAGAATGATGAGATAAAAAGGTAGATACAAGAATTAATTTAGAAAGGACATATCCACCCAAGTGCATCTCCCTATGGTGGCCCAATTGTTCTTGCAAAGAAAAAGGATGGTACATGGAAGCTTTGTATTGATTATAGATCATTGAATAATATCACTATAAAAAATAGATATCCAATTCCTCGGATAGATGATCAAGTACTAGCTTAAAGGGGCAAAATTCTTCACTAAAATTGATTTGAAATTTGGGTACCATCAAGTACCAATTGATCCAACATATGTATGGAAGACTACCTCTAAATCTAAAGAAGGACCATTTGAATGGTTGGTGATGTCTTTTGGTCTCACAAATGCCCTAGCCACTTTTATGAGGATGATGAATGATGTTCTTAGGCCATTCATTGACTCATTTTTAGTTGTATATCTGGATGATATTCTAATTATCAATAAAACTTGAGAAGAACATCTACAACATGTGGAATAAATACTCTCTAAATTACAAAACCATGGACTCTATGAAAATAAAGAAAAATGCCATTTTGGTATACAAACTATTAAGTACTTGGGATATGTTATTGATAGTGAGAGTGTTCATGTTGATACTAAAAAATCCAGGTAATTAAAGATTGGCCTACTCCAAGAAATCTCACAGAGTTGCATAGCTTCTTGGGCTTAGCTAACTTTTATCATAGATTTGTGTTTGGATTTTCACATTTGTCTTGGTCTTTGAATCATTCATTATGAGGAGGTATGAAAGTGAAATTCAAGTGGACAAGTGCTCAATGATGAGCATTTGAGGAGTTAAAACAAAGGTTATGTTCTGCACCAGTTTTATCTCTTCTTTATTTACAACAATCTTTTGAAATACAAATCAATGCGTCAAAATATGCATTGGCAGTAGTCCTGATGCAACATGGACATCCAGTTGCCTACCATAGTGAGACATTTTCCAATATAGTGCATAGATATCCCACCTATGACAAAGAACTATATGCTATTGTTCAAGCTTTCAAGCAATGGAAACATTATATATTGGGAAAGGAGACTATCATCCACATAGATCACAAACCCCTTCAATTTTGCAAACACAAGGTAAATTACAAAATGATAGGCATGAAAGATGGTCAACTTACCTTCAACAATTTCATCTCAACATTTGGCATAAGAAAGGAAGCATCAATATGGTAGCAGATTGTCTGAGTAGGCCTCCAATTACAAGAATAAGTATGGTATTAGAATCATGTGGTCACAAAATAGAAAATTGGGCCCACTTGTATGGACATGATAATGAATTTTCTAATGTTTATACTCATCTAGTGGAAGGTAAGCATGTGAATGATTTTTAATTGCAAGATGGAATGCTCTGTCACTTTGGCCAAATATGTTTTTCTGGGGAAGAATGTAAGAAGTTAATATGGGAAGCTCACTACAATAAGGTTGCTGGTCATTTTGGAATAGACAAAACTACTGCTATACTAAAAAGATATTTTTATTGGCCAAAATTGAAAAACATTGTGATGAAATACATTCAAGCATGTATAACATTTGCCATTGCAAAGCCTACAAATCATAAGCTAGGTTTATATTTACCACTTCCTATTCCAAATAAACCTTGGCATTCAATTTCAATGGATTTTATGTTTGGTTTTCCTACCATAAATCATGAGCATGATTGTGTATATGTTGTAGTTGATAGATTTTCAAAAATGGCAATCTGGGTGGCTTGTAGAAAGCCAATCTCTGTTGAAGAAACTATAAAACTCTTTTTTGATCATGTTTGGGTTCATTTTAGGCTACCAAAAAGCATTATTTCAAATAGAGATAGTTGCTTTCTCAGTAAATTTTGGTCTTCATTATGGGCAATTATGGACACAAAACTAACAAAGTCTACTACTTTCCACCCCCAAATGGATGGTCAAAAAGAGGTTGTTAATCAAATGATTATTCAAATTCTATGTATGTATCACTCCAAACATCCTCATACATGGGATGAGAGCCTTCCCTATGTACAACATAGATACAATAGGGCATTCATAGTTCAATTGGCCATAGACCATTTGAAGTTTGTCTTGGATATCAACCCTTAGCACCAATAAATGTTTCTATTCTTGTTATGCAACCTGATTTGGTGCCATGCTTGCATAAGGAGAAGGACAAAGCAATGAAGTTCATTGATAGAATTCATCATTTGCAGTAGCAAGTTCATGAAATTTTGGAGCAGACCACTAAAAAGTGTAAACAAAGGCATGATGAGCATCGAACTCCTCATAATTTTCAGGTTGGGGATAAGGTATGGTTGCATTTCTAGAAGGAGCGCCTACAAGGCCCTCATAGGAAGCTTCATCCTCTTTGCTATAAGATTATAAAGAAAGTTGGTGAAAATGTGGATGGCAAGGTCAGCATATTAATTAAATTTTTATTTACTTAAGTTAATAATTAATTTAAAATAGAAAAATAATATGTTTAGTTTATATTTTGTCATTATTTAATTATATTATGTATGTGTTTTATTTAAATATTTTTTATAATATATATATATATTTATTTATACTTATGTTTGTAATGTTTGAAAAGTGAAAGGCAATGCCACCATATTTCAAACATTACAATCTAAATGTTTCCTTTGAGATAGTTTTCATTTTTCTTTATCTTATTTTGAATATTATTCATTTGAAAGAATTTATGTTAATTATTAATACTTTTTTATCCTTATTATTTCTATATATTGATGTTTGTTTGTAAGTTTGCAAGTTACTATTTGAGTTATGGATGTCTCGAACAAAGAATCAAATTTTATTGTTACTATCCTAACTACTTGAATGACCTCAAATGATATCTTTTAGACTGATTTTTGCAAGTGGCTACAAATAATTAAAGAGTCATGCACAACTATAATTAAAGTTGTGAAGAATGCAATATTTCCAATTGACTATGTTGAGGAAATGGAAGTAATGCAGATGAAAGATATAGAAAAATTCTTGCATGAAACATCTACAAAAGTGGATCAGTTTGCCTCTATGATGAAAGAAGTGTTTCACAATCATTTTTCAAATAAAGGTTGCAAAATAATCATAATCATTGAAGAATTTGACATGTGTTTATACCATTATAAAATTTTTTTTTGTATATAGTTCATTCTTGTCTCCGGTTTTAGAATTTTGCTTCTTGTATTGGGAGTTTTGTTTCCCCATTATTCTATGTAACTTCCATGAAGAAGAGAACAAGAAAAACTAAATTTATTTTTGTATAAAATATTTCTTCAATGGATATGGTTACTAAATATGTTAATCAAGAAATAAAATCATAAGTCTAAATAGATGTCCTTAATGACAAGCATATTTATTGATTACATTTCATGATTATTGTAACAAAACTTGCATTAGTATTATTAAAAATTCAACAATATATAATGTTCTCACATCATCATGGATAAAATGATTTCTATAAAATTGATTATTATATATTCTTATCTAACCTTAACCCTAATCCTAATTTTATCCCTAATTCTAACTCTATCTCTATCTCTAAACTAACTCTAACTCTATCTCTAAATCTAACCCTAACCCTACCCATAATTCTAACCCTAACTTTAACTCTAACTCTAACTCTAACCCTAACTATAACTATAACTCTAATTGTTATCATAAACCTAACACTAACACTAACCCTAAGTATGACCCTAACCCTACCCCTTATCCTAACCCTAACACTATATATAACTTTAACTCTAACCCTAACCCTAATTATAATCCTAACCTAAACCCTAATTATAACCCTAACCCTAACCCTAAATCTAATACTAATCCCAACTTTATCTCCAACTTTAAGTCTAACACTAACTTGAACCCTAACCATAGCCTCAATTCTAGCACTAGCACTAGCCCTAGCACTAGCACTAGCACTAGCACTAGCACTAGTACTAACACTAACACTAACACTAGCACTAGCACTAGCACTAACACTAATACTAACCCTAACCCTAACACTAAGACTAACACTAATACTAACACTAATGCTATAACTCTAATTGTAGCTCTAATCCTAATGCTAAATCTAATTATAACCATAACTCTAGTGCTAACACTAACTCTAACCTTAATTCTAATCCTAAACCTACTTCTAACTCTAACTATAACCCTAAATCTAATTCTAACCCTAACCCTAACACTAACCCTAATACTAGTCATATTTATAACCCTAATTCTATCCCTAATCATAATTCTTACCCTTACCCTAGTTGTAACTATAACTCTAACCCTCATTCTATTTGTAACCTCAATTCTAATCCTAACCCTAACCCTAACTCTAACTCTAATTCTACCCCTAAACCTAATGATAATCCTATATATCCCTAACTCCATTCC